>OOFB01029622.1:0-12182 GCA_900323305.1 Trachyrincus murrayi
TGAGATGCCGTGTGTGTGTGTGTGTGTGTGTGTGTGTGTGTGTTTGTGTGCGTGCGCGCATGTCGCTGCGTTTTGTCCTTGACACGTGGCTGGCCTCGAGCCCCACACACACACACACACACACACACACACACACACACACAGGATGGTCGGCGTCCAACGCTGATTGGATCCCCGCCGCGGCTGCCGTCTAATAAATCAAACCCCGCCCTCACCCGCCCCCGCCCACCCCCACATCCCCTCGATGGACCCTCAGCACCACCCCCGCCCTCCCCCCACCCACCAGCCTCTGGTCAAAGTCAACATCATCAAATTAGTCAGTTATATTACAACAAGACGCCTGCGGGCCAGATAAATACAAAATGGAGGGCTGGGTTCACCTCAGGAAGTCACAAGTCTTTTTTTATTTTTTTTTTATTTTTATGTCCGTGTCGAGAGAAAAAAGAAGTCTGCACATTTAGTTCAGATGGTGGACAGCACCCAGGGAATTGTGTTCTATAAACTTTACCTTTCATTTTAAATGTGTGGCGGAAAGGACATCTCTCTCTCTCTCTCTCTCTCTCTCCCCCTCTCTCTCTCTCTCCCTCTCCCTCCCTCACTCCCTCCCTCTCCCTCCCTCTATGTCTCTGTCATTCTCTCTGAGAATAGTAGGGTGGTAGTGGTGTTGGTGGAGTAGGGTGGTGGTGGTGTCGGTGGAGTAGGGTGGTGGTGGTGGTGTTGGTGGAGTAGGGTGGTGGTGGTGTTGGTGGAGTAGGGTGGTGGTAGTGGTAGTGGTGTTGGTGGAGTAGGGTGGTGGTGCAGGTAGTGGTGTTGGTGGAGTAGGGTGGTGGTAGTGGTGGTGGTGTTGGTGGAGTAGGGTGGTATTGGTGGAGGTGGTGGTGGAGGTGGCGTAGGGCGGTGTGGGTGGTGTCCAGAACACGTCCTCTACCCACAGTAGATTAATTCAACCGCTACCGAGGTGATTTCCTGGCTCGCCATTGGCTGCCTCTGTAGGTCACCCCGACGCCACATCAGTCAAGCTGTTCAAACAGCAGGCCTGATACGACTGACGCTTAACAGAAGAGTACACAACACACACACACACACACAATACATGCACGCACACACACACAATACACGCACACACACACACACACACACACACACGTGCACACGTACAGTGTTTTTTTTGTTTGGGAATTTTCGATGGGCCTGTCCAGTCTAAAAATAATAAATAAATTTAAAAAAAAACAGTTTGGACAAAATATTACCGGCGCATCGATGAACTCACGAGCTGTAAATAATAATGACATTGTAGCCACAATATTTTTGGCGGAGCGGTGAATTATATCTGCCGGTTCAGTCATTTAAAGTCCTTTGGGTGCTGTTTGGAATTCAAATCACACACTTTTTAGAGACTGTGGCTGGTGGAGCAACTCGTACGAAACCCAGTTTTCGTACGACCATTGTTGACGTTCATCTAATATGCATCGTCAGGGAATATTCTAGGAGTATTCATTTGTTCTATAGGGGGCAGGGTAGTATACTGGTCACCCAACCGAAAGGTACTGGGTTCGATTCCCCCAACCTTCCTGTAGGCACCCTTGAGCAACTTGACTTGTATCTGAATTCACGCCAGGTTGCTTTGGATGAAAGCGTACAATAATAGCACACACTTTTTCATGCACAAAAACCACATAATAAGAATAAGTGTTTGGTTAGCAAATGTGTAGTATAACGCGGTCATTCTGTGCAGTGTCAAAAATAAAGCATTAGTAAACTAATAAAACACCTTGTAGTCACAATACATGAACAAAAGTTAAGTAAAGTAAAGCAGTGTCTTCAAAAACTGTCGGCACAGCGCTCGCTTTAGGTCCAGAATCAAAGTTTTCCGGAGATGCTTTCAATTAAAGGGGGGTTGCCTAGCAACCTCACACCGCCGCCATTTCCCTCCCAATTATTTCCCGCTGAAGATAATCCATTCCTATTGTGGCAACGGGATTATTAATGCACTTTCCTCTTTTTCCCTTTACACAAAATGGTTTTGCTAAATATAGTTAAGTCATCTGGAGACATTACTTTACGACGAAGAATGTGTTTATTTCTTGTCTGTCTCTCTCTCTCGCGCGCAATTACTAGCATTTTTGTCTGTCTGGCTCAGCGGATTTCTTAAAAAATAAATAAATAAATAAATAAATAACATTGTGAGGCAGACAAAAAACAAAGGAATTGTTTTGTTAGTAATGGTTTGTTTATAGTGCTTAATGCCTCCCTTCCCCTTTGTTTTGCTGTTAGGGATGGGGTGCTGGTGAAACCAGAGAGTAGCCAGACAGTCAGACAGATAGATTGGGTCTTTTACGCTAGCACAGGTCCAGCGCTACACAACGAGCTAACGACGTTATGAAGCCAATACGGCCCTCATTAAACACTATATTCGCCCAGAAGAAGTTGTCCCGCGGTAGAAAAATCACCGGTGCCTTCTGCATTCATTCACCATATGACCATAGTTATTATTTCTGGGGCCTTCCAGGGTATATATGTATATAATACTTGTGCAAAGTTATATGTAATGTTAATTCATGTAGTTCTATCTCTCTCTGCATCTATCTCTATGTATTTATTCACTGATTCGTATGTATTAGCGTATGGATTAGTTTGCCCGGTTACTTGGCCAGCTGATTGGCTGGTTGGTTGATTGACAGGGCGGGAAGGAAGAAAGCGGCCAATAGAATAACGCTTCAGAAGTGCTTGAGGTGTGACTATGAGCCCACAGACACGACATGGCCTGTAAAGGAACAGCTAAATAAAGCATGACCTCCCACAGGTCGAGTGGAACATGAAACATTATGCAACATGTTAGGTAGGGGCCAATTAAAAGACAAGGCTGGGTATAGGAATAGAATATACATGTAGATCTATTCTTTGACTGCAGTTCTTAACAATCTCTCCAGCTGGTGTTTCCTCTTTTTGCTTTTCTGGAGCATGTGTGTGTGTGTGTGTGTGTGTGTGTGTGTGTGTGTCTGTGTGTAAGTGTGCATGTGTGTCTATGTGTGTCAGGGTGTGTGTGTGTGGAAGGGAGGGGGGTCCTAGATTGCTCCGCATGGGGTCCCTTTGATGAGGCACCGAAGTAGGTTTGTTATCGGTAGGTACCCAAGTGATGTACTCTTTATAGATATCTCCCCCCCCCACCCACACACTCATACACCACCACCACCACCACCAACACCCACCCACCCCCACCAGCTCTGCCGTGTGCCGAGAGATTGCCTTTAGCTTGGCGGGGTGTGTGGTGGTATGGCACGCGGTCATACATATTTAATGACATCGTCGTCCAAGGCGTCTAATCCGTCTCGCTGCCGTGGCGACAGGTGACATGTTTAGTTCACCGTGACGGCGTTTCGTCTTTCTTTATTGGTGGAAAAAAAACACACACATACACATACAAATGTGTTTTCAGGCTTGTTTTGGTTTTTCTCTGTCGCTCCATCTCTGTCTATGTCTCTCTATCTCTCTGTCTATGTCTCTCTCGCTGTCTAGGTCACTGTTTCTTTCCATCCCTCTTTGTCTATGTCTAGGTCACAGTTTCTTTCATTCTCTCTCTTTCTCTCTCTCTCTCTCTCTAGGTCACCGTTTCTTTCATTCTCTCTCTCTCTCTCTCTCTCTCTCTCTCTCTATGTCTAGGTTGCAGTTTCTTTCTCTTTTGCCATTTCTTTCTAACTACAGAAGGTGCAAGTTTTTACCCTGCATAATAAACCATTTTAATAAACACCCGGGCAATGAGAACATTTGACAATGAATGTATTGCTATTATGTACCCTTCATATTCAAAAATAGAAATATGAATATATATATATATTGTATTATAATTATTTCAATTCAAAACACTTGGAGATGCTGTTGCTAGATGAGGCTTTGGTTGGTTAGTTTCTAGTGATGGAAGAGGAAAACATATTAGTCATATTGGAGTAAGGCCTTAATATCAGACCAGGAAATCAAACACAGTGACCGCTCTTGGCTGCAATTCACTGTACTGTACTTCTCTACACTTCATATACTAGGTAGCATTATATTACTACATCTCTGCAGCTGCACAATTCCTGTTTTCTCTTCCTGTTCAAATTGAATTTGTCCCTGCAGCTTCAAAGAAAAATCCATACAGCGATGTTGCTGCATCATACGGCCTAGCAATACAAGCAAAAAAAAAAATATCAATAGTTCAGGCTGCTAATCGAATAGGGTCACGATAGCATTTATTAATAATTTAATATGATCCTGGTATTTGCTGCCCATAGTGATTCTTTCCCTGGATGCTCATATTTCATATTTCATGATTCAAACAATTGAATGATTTATTGACAGGCTCACGGTTCACAGCTACAATAGGGTTTTACCGTCTGTTGCTCCAGACAGAATCCAGTGGCAAGGACACGACAGTGTGACAGCCAATAACTTGAAAGGTCTGGATAGTGCTCCTGCCATTTACATTTTTACCATCACTATTTTATATCCCAAAGGCGTCTTACTGGGATCTGAATCATTTGTATTTCGTTATTTTATTTTTGTTATGTTTTAGATCTTGCTCGAGGATGTCTACAGGTTAGACTGCGGACATCGGGCTTTCACACCGAGAACCTTCTTTTTACCAACTCTCTGGCCCCCTTATGGTACTTACTGTAACCATAGTGTGTTACTGTCTGTGGTTCGGGTTAGATTCAGGACAATCACCATGCACTACTCCTCCCCCCCCTCCCCTCCCCTTCACCCCGACGACTGCTAAAACCAACAAACAAACCGATATTTATACATATATATATATATATATATATATATATATATGTGGGGGCCAAAAAAGTTACATTGAAATCGAGATGGATAAATTATTTCAGTTATTTCAGAGTTGAAGTGGATGAAGTTGCAACTTCATTCATATTAATGTAGCGTCTCTCGATCTTGATTAGCTAAGGGTTTTCACTGAGGCAAAACAACTTCTACATTTGAATAATTAGAAGGAAAAAGTTGCACTGAAAATAATAAACAAACAAGCTTTTAGGCTAAGGACTAGTTTTCCTTTTCAGATTTTCCAATATATCTAATATGTCTGGAATAAGAAGTATATATCTTCGATATGATACTTCTAACGACTGTAATTGACTTGGTCAGTTGAATGACATCGTCTGGTCTGGGTTTTTGTCAGACAACCTGAAGGTTTCCAGTCAAAAGCTTCTGGGTTTGATCTGTATGACATGCATGTCGTGGGTCACACGGTGGTTTTTTACCTCTTTCTTCTTTGCCGGTAGCTGGGTGTTAGTTATGGCTTGAGATGTTTATCGTGCTTTACACCCCGTGTCCTCTTACTATTTACTTGTTAGCCGTTTAGCAGACAGCTTTTATCTGAGGCGAATTCAGACACATTTCCACAGTCTAGCCGTAGGCATCCTTCAGCAAGACGCTGTAACCCCGACCCGCTGCTTTGTGACATGTATTAGAATTCACCGTGAGCCATGAGAGTGGACGGTGGCCAGGACACACGGGCAGTAAAACACAAAGAGCACACCGGCTAGCCGCAGTATATTCCCTTCTAAAAGGAGACAGACGTAAACAGCGGCCGCGTGACCTATTACATGCATGGGATACACCAAGGGGATAATAAAAAACCAAGATGGAGGCCGGCCCGTTGGCAACTTTCTTGAAGATATATTGTGTCTTTTAACGTTCAGCAATAACGCGTTGTCTCGGGGTGACTCTATTCTATTGAGGTGTGTGTGTGGGGGGGGTGAACGACGTGTTGAGTTATGGACCTGTCCACTCTAAACCAACTGACCCCCCCGCCCTAGTTTAGAGTTCACTAATTAAATAACCAAACGCACATTCAGCGTTTTTTTCCGTTGGACGTTGGTCACCGCAGCACGCCTTACGGGGGGTGTGTGTGTGTGTGTGTGTGTGTGTGTGTGAGGGGGGGGGGGGGGGGGGGGGGGGGGTTGGGGTGTTTAGAAGACGTCTTCAAGGCTCACGGGGGGAACATGATATAGAAAGTGATGTATTGTTTTCATTTGTCACATCTGCAAAGAGCTGGGGACAAAATGGCGGAGATTAAGATTAGAAACATCTTACTCATTATAAATGTCAAAAACTGCCATTCTCTGTTGGGAAGCCTGTATGTGTGTGTGTCTGTGTGTGTGTGTGTGTGTGTGTGTGTCTGTCAGATATATGTGCGTCTTGGCTCCCTTGCGGTGCGGTATCTTCACTCATATCAGGCAAAGAGGAAGAAAACATCCAACAGTGCCTTTCTTCTATACATCTTCTCTTCCCACAACATCCTTCTTCACAGGGAAGACGAAAAGAAACGTAGCAAAAGTACGAGACGAAACTCGAGCTTTTTTAACGGGCTGTTATTGATGTGATTTTGACATTAGCCACTTGTTTCACGGGGATCTGTAGCATCAGTCAAATGCTACCATGGGCATTATTTGTATTTCTTTCTATAATGTCACCTTTGTTTTTATTAGTACCGCTACTCGTATTGTTTACGATGCTGTTAGCTTCCGCAGAGAGAGGCCTCTGTACAAATGTATTTTATTTCCAGTATAGCAGCAGGATAGTCGCATAGCAATAGAGCTACAACACAAAAAGCGACGACCCGACATCAGAAGTTCACCGGAAGGTCTGCAAATTGGTGTCTCGGCATGTTTTTTCTGTTCTTTTAACTTTCTGACACTCGCCTCTTTGAGGGGGAAACTTTTTTGAATAGATGCATCCCCAAATTCATGCTGGTGTTTTTTTTATATATATTGCTTTGGATATTCATACTAATCTCTTCCTCAAAAGTTTATCCTCGTGACTTGGAATACAGACACACCAAGGCTTTGGCCGATCTAAGCTAGCTAGCTCTCTCTCTCTCACCGAAAAGTGCAGTCAGAATTGGCAGCATTGACCCGTTAACCACCCTGTTAACCACACTCCGCATGTCTATGGATAGCTCCAAAAGAAGCAATCTTTGAAACCTCCCTTAGGAGAAAACTGGCTCCTCTCCACCACCAAAAAAACACTAATCCTTTCTCCCAAGACGAAGGGAAGACAGGGAAAACAAACAGCCCAGTGGACAGAGTGGGCATTGAGTGTGCGGCCGCTACAGACGCAAGCAAGTTCCAGAGAAGCCGGATCATTTATCAAAGACTTAAACTGTGCGTTGTTTGTTTTTTGATGCTTTATTTGGACTAACGCCGAGGCCTTGTAAGAACGAACATTTAGGAGATATATTGAAGTTTTTATTTTCGATTGTAAAACCGGAGAAAACAACAGTGGCCAAAAAGTATAGAGAAGAGTTTAAAATAAACGCCTTTATTTATACAGAGTTAGTGAAAGTAAACAATTCCAGTTTGCATGGATGTTGTTTAAACTTGCTGTAGTTAAAGTTTGTATTTCCCTATACTTCAGCTGGAAGAATGTACATATATATATATATACGTATATGTATATATACACGGGGCTATTTCTATAAGATACCTTCATATCTGCCTCTATAACCATTAAAAGTAATTTCCCTTGAAATGTAAATAACAAATGTACAGTTTACATTTTTTGTGTCTGATGACTACTTCAAGTCCACAATTAGCGGGCTGGACATTCAACCAATCATATCAAATATTCTTAATATGTCAACCAATAATATCCGAGGCCACTCAAACGTTATACAATATATACAAACAAATATTTAGGATTTTATATTTCTATTGTATATTTGTAATATCTGAATTGTTGCATTTCATATTTCCTGTACAGTTGTTTTTTTCTATTGTCTTTACAGCACCAATGCGCCTCGACAAATCGTCCTACAAATGAAAGTGTGAACAATCAGAGCATTCAAAATTTGGCAAAAAGCAAGTTTAAAAACAACTGATAGCGTGCGCTACATGAGGTTGCACCTCGCTGTCAAGATAGATGCAACAAGAGCTGTTTTATAATAGGTCACAGGGATGCGCTCCGATTTAGAGACGATTTGGCGAAGACATAGCCAGAGAAATGAATGAAAGGATTACACAAAGTGTGAGACCGCAGAGAGAGAGAGAGAGAGAGACAGAGGGTCAAAGAGACAGGAAGAGAGAGAGAGAGAGAGTGACAGAGAGAGAGAGAGAGAGAGAGAGACAGAGAGGGAGAGAGACAGGAAGAGAGAGCGAGAGAGAGAGAGAGAGACAGAGAAAGACAGAGAGAGAGAAAGATAAAGAGAGAGAGAGAGAGAGAGGGTCAAAGAGACAGAGAGGGGTATGGTGAGATAGATGCTGAATGGGGGCTGAATTGGACACTGCAGATGCACGCGGCCCAAGTACACGCGGAAGCCAACTACCCATGACATTTACAATTCAACAATTCACATTTTCATCTGCAGACGAAAAAAATAATAATTACAAAAAAAGACGCTTGACGTCCCAAAAAAAAACAAAAACAGAAAATGGCCAACTGAAGAGATGACATATCTCTTCCCGCCTTTCATAAAGATGCCACCCATGTCTGGAGAGAACCGGGCGCCGCTAATTTGGTACTCTGACCTCCAGCTATTCGTCACGCTACACAGCGCATTAAGGCTCGGCGACAAGATTCAGTCGTAGGCAAATGACTGTGTTAACTCAAACAGCTGTGGAGGGGCAGGATAGCATAGTGGCTAAGGTACCGGGTTCGATATCCCCAATGTCTGCAGCAGCCTACCTGTAGGCACCCTCGACACCTCCAAAGTAAAAGTATGGGACAGGAAAGTGTGTAGCAGCGACATCTACCTGTAGGCATCCTTGAGCAAAGACACCCTGAACCCCTACCTTGTCCTCGATGGTGTATCTAAATTCACTGTAAGTCACTTTGGATTAAAATCGTCTGCTAAATGACGAAAGAGTGAATAGTTGAATGAAAAACGGTGACTCCATATTCAATAGTTCCGGGGGCGAGTCGTGGGCACCAGAGTGTAAACACGAGATCTGAAGTGCACAGCGGGGGTTGGTGTTATTCATGAACGGAGTTTGCGTTTCATCTAAATAGTGGTGGAGCAGTGAGTACTGACTCCTCTGACCTGCGAGAGGGTCATGCATGGAGAGGAGTGACACGAGTGAGGCGGCTGTCTTGTTTAAAAGTACACGACTGCACAAATATATGAATCAAATGGCGAGACGAAATTTGCCGCGAGGAGCCGCTAGGAGACAATTATCTTCATCTAGGTATGTATTTATTTACTTAGTTATTTGTTTAACTTCTTCAAATTTCCGAAAAAAAAGCTTCTTTGCAGGTGACAGTTCGCTATTTATTTCTAATTTATATAGATTTATTTATATATATATTTCAATTTTTTAATGTTTTATTAAAACCTCCAGATAGAGCTATGGGAAACTTTAACTCCATTCTCATTCTCCTGTAAGCCAGACGACGAAAACAACAGAAACAGAAACAACGTGGATGTCAGCATCGAAACGCAATACCTCCGAGCCACCGTAGCCAGTGCCCTGTAGTACGACGAGTATATCCCGATCCCGTATCACAGATCACAGGACGCCACCAATCCGTCTACCCTGATGGGCTGATTCTGCGACACATCGGCACCATAAAACCATCACTTGTTGCTTCTACTGCTCCGGGGATGTAGAGAATCAATCGCTACCTCTACTCCCCCCCCCCTCCATCCTTTTATCTAGTTCATTCCGCGATTACATCGGTAGATTTGTCCTGCTGCAATCTGCCAGACCCCCCTCTTGTTCCCAGGGGCCTCGTGGGAGCCACTCGCATGGCCGTCTATCATTACAGATGGCTTCCGTCGGGACCCCCGCCTCCGCCTCCTCCTCCCGCTGCAGCCCGCCCACCCACCCCGGTGATGGATCTGGACCCATTCAAAGAGTCGTTTGGACACTGTCTGTCGGAAGGGGTTGGGAGAGGAGGGGGAGGGGAGAGGAGAGGAGGGTGTGTAGGTGGGGGGAGAGAGAGCGATTGTTCTATCGCTCTGTGCTGCCACCGCTGATGGGTCGAGACCTCGGTTCGGACACTGTGTGTGTGTGTGTGTGTGTGTGTGTGTGTGTGTGTCACTCTCCCTTCCTTCATCCCCCTCTGAGAGAGAGAGAGAGAGAGAGAGACAGAGACAGAGAGAGAGGGCTGATAGATGCACTGCATAGCAGCACTACAAGGGTAATGCATGGCGGTGGTTCTCAAAAGGCAACCGGAGATGAACTTCAAATGGTCTAGTACATGGGGGGGGGTACTTGTAATCCCACAGATCAAATTTACCCAGGGTACATCTGTCTACAACCACTAGCTGCCGTGGTCTCTCTCGCTCTCTCTCATCCATATGTCTCATCCTCTCTCCACCATATCTCATCTCTCCTACTCCTCCCTCTACTCCTTTCTCTACCCCGCCTTTCTTTCTCTCTCCTCGCCCTGTCTCCCTCTCTCTCTCTCCTCTCCCCTCTCTCTCATCCATATATATATATATATACGGAGTAATAGAGTCGCTTGTAACTCGGATGGAGTGAGTGCCGTTCTGTCATTCTGACTGGTTCTCATTGTCGTATCCTTCAAGGTGTTGATCTCTGCATTGTCGCCAGAGGGGGGTGTGTCGGCCATTCTCGACGCATACAAACCCAACGTGATTTGATTTGTTTTCCCCATATGATTGTTCATGGTCAAAATCCCTTACTGTAGACTGCTAGCCTACTGTAGATTTGCTGAAGATTGCTAGCTTACTGTAGATTGCTGTGGATGAATATGCAGATATACAGCACATTTGTATTCCATTTGGTGGACGCTTTTACTTTTAGTGCGTAGGTTTCTTAGCAATCGAAACCACCTGACCTTGTTCGGTGTTAGCACTCCAACGGTGGCGCTTTACAGAGCCGATAAACGGTAAGTAATTGAAATGGACAATAATGGAAATGCGAATCAATTGTGCTTTTATTCTCGGCTAATTGTGTCGATGCTTTTAACGAGTCGTAATTGAATATAGCCGTGAATAGTTATTTAAGTTCTGCAGGGAAGGTCATTCGCTCGCATTGTCCAATGAAGAGAAGATCTCTCTCTCTGTCTCTCTCTCCCTCTCTCTCCCTCTCTCTCTCTCCCCCCCCTGGACAATATTGACCATACCCACCTGACACTGCAGGCCACTCTCAATGTGTTTCTATTTAACGTGCAAAATCCAGCTTTTGAGTCACTGTATAGTTAGATATTCTTTATGTGTACATATATTGTATGTACATTGTTGTGTATAAATGCATATTTGTATGCATGTGTACGCATATTTTATGTCCATTGTTGTGTATAAATGCATATTGTTATGCATGTGTACGTATATTGTATGTACATTGTTGTGTATAAATGGATATTTTTATTTAATTAAATTGCATATGTATTTCTTTTTCGGGTTTATATTTTACTTTCTATTTGATCATTTTTCATCTTGAGCAGAGAAATCATGACAAACGACGTCCATATTGCACTTGTGTCCCTACCTGCTTGTTGTAAATTGTTGTATGTTGATTTCTGACCTCAGTCTTTGCTTCACCTAGCTTCCTGACAAGTTAGAATAGTGTTATATAATGTTTACACTCATACATATTCTGTATGTGTGTGTCTACATCTGCGCGCATGTAAGCACACATGCATGTACTGCATTTAAATAATGTACGGGTGTGTGTGGGGGTGGGGTGAAAAACCACAAACACAAAAAAAATGTATTCAGCTGTAATTATTTAAATTGCCCTCTTGCCATTTCCCGGAGTGGCCTTTGTTGCATGTCTGTCGAGGAGCTGTGTGTGTATGGAGAGCCCATCCCAAGCCTGTGTCCAGAAGACCCGCTAAAGTGGCTTGTGAATAGTAAATAAGTCTTTAGCGGATTATGCTATCACCCTATTGTATGGCCATGGGTCCATAGACATGGGTCGGGTGTGTGTGTGTGTGTGTGGACCTAACCAACCTAGCCTGTGGGGGCTTTGTGGTGACATTTTATAATCCCGTGCCCGACGTCGTCTAGTAAGCAAACAACGGCATGCTAGCAAGTCAATGATGTTGCCGCGCGAACAATTTGCTAGCAAATATAGCGTAGGTTAAGCTGCTGTTCGGGGGGGGGGGGGGGGGGGGGGGGGGGGGGGGGGGGGGGGGGGAAAAAAAGAAAAGAAAAGAGGGGGGGGGGGGGGGGGGGGGAGGAGAGAAAGAGAGAGGTGGAGAGGTTAGATCAATATCAA
>OOFB01029623.1:0-10464 GCA_900323305.1 Trachyrincus murrayi
CTCTACCCCTCGCTCACACACACACACACACACACACACACACACACACACACACACACACACACACACACACACACACACACACACACACACACACACACAGCAGGTGTCACTATATTTGAAGCTTGTCTTTAGGCGTCATGCTAATAAAACATAAAATCATGAAACTATGTATATTTATATTTCTACTGTATTTGTTAAATAAACTATCATATGCATATTTTATTCTTAACTTTTTCATAAAGAGCAGAAAAGAAATGTGAGGAAATAAAAATGTGCTCGTTTACAAAAGTCTGAAAAGGCCAGTGAAACTCATTGAGTGGTGATGAATGAGTGAAGTTATATATTTTACATATTTCAAATGTTATATTAACAATATTGACAATGATAGTTTGATTTCCTATGTCCTATATTGCAGAAAGATGAGAAGCCTTGCTCACTCCAGGGCTGAAGCTAAAGATGAGGAGACAGAGGGAGAGATAGTGAATAAATACGTCTCTTTATCTCTGTCTCTCTCTACCGTCTGTCTCTCCGTTCCAGAGTGCGGGGCTGGACGTGCCAGTTGGAACAGACTTCTGGGAGAGATTTACGAGGACTGGTGGTCTGAAGTGGCCCCACATCATGGTGGGCCCTCTATGAAATATTAATAATGGCCATTCCTGTCGCAGTGTGTGTGTGTGTGTGTGTGTGTGTGTGTGTGTGTGTGTGAGTGCACGCGTGTATGCGTGTGTATGTGTGTGCATGCGTGCATGTGTATGTGTTTCTGTAGAATTCTGGCAGGCTTCACGCTCGCCTCACTCCCTAAGCGGTTCGCCGTCAGCACTGGAGTATGCGCACATACGCACACACACATGCACACACACACACACACACACACACACACACACACACACACACACACACACACACACACACACACACAAAGTCTTAGACACAATCACACATACTTTGCTCATACACAAGAAAATGCACACCACACACACACACACATATGGACACAGATGGGCATGGTAATGCAGACATGACTTCCACTTGGACCCCGGATGAGAGAGTGTGATGACTATAGCTGCTTCTCCTTCAGCGTTCTCCTCTCTACTCCATCGTCCTGGCGTCCTTCAAGCAAATCTACTGCCTCCATTTCCCCACACATGGCCACTAAAGCCCAGTGGTTTTGATTCACGTCTTAGCCGGGGTCGTTTTCATGTCTGAGGCGGGACACTTGATACTTGCCTGGAATTTTCTTCCCAAGATGCACTGCAACACAAAGTTTTGTGAACTGAAAAGGTAATGTAGAAAATAAAACAACTAAAGGCTCATGCTAGTATTCGTTCAAAGATCAGTTTATTTCTTTTGGATTATTTATTTGTTATTTTATAGTATTTATTTATTTGTTTAGCATTATTAAATGTCCTAGTTACATATTTCATTTTCACATTGTGTTCAGATTGAACATACATAGACATGGACACACACCATGCCAAATATTAGAGCCCTAACAGTCTTATAATGAGAATCATCGAATGTGTGATACGTTTGCTCACCATATAACCTACATACCCACATATGTTGATTGCAAGCAGTATCTGATGACTTACTAAGGTGACAATTCCAAAGAAATATAACCGCTAACTGCTTTGAAACTGCTCGCGTGTTCAGCTCACCTTTCTGAATGAATACATACAGTATGTTTGTGTGTTTTCTATGAATCATAATGTGGCCATCATCTCGGAACCTGTCGGACATAACTCATGACGTCTCTTTCTTTCTCTCTTTCCTTTATTTTCCCCTCTCGTTTTTCTTCCCCCCTTTTCTTCTCCAATATCCAATCCTCATCGGTCCCTGTAGCGTGTCTTTTGTTGTTGTTGTTGCCGCGTGCTATGTGCTATGAAACACACGGTGTGTTTCTTTCCGTGTGTTTTGGCATTGCGTTGCCCACCGGGCCCCATAGCCATCCAACCTGGCTGCTAGCACACCTGTCACGACGCCATTAGAGAACCATTAACGATGGTTTCACACTCCGCTGCCTGTTTGCTTTGGAAGCAGAGGGTGAGAACACACCCGCTTACAAAATGGTGCTGTGGTGCCTGGTCGCTGTGGCGCTCATACTAGCACACTAAATAGTATGTGAGAATAGTATGTCCAAAGTCATATTTACACATAGCATGGAAAAAAACTGTGTACTAAAAGTACCCGGATGTCGTACTATTCCCAGCGAAATTCGTAGTGTGCAAACTATGGACACTACAGTCGCTTGGATAACCCACAATGCATTTCAACAGCACCATATAACAATTCCAACCATAGAACCTCGAAACTTTGAAATTGTAAAAATAACCACCGCAACCCTGTACCACCAACCTCAATGAACAGGCGCCTCAAGTAATAGCAACCTTTATATATATATATATGTATTTCGTATATATATATTTATATAGTATATACTATTAGTATATATACTGTATATCTTTTTTTGTTATATTTATTAATATATTATTGTTATATTGGTTGACAACCACTGACATATGAGCTAAGCACGTGATGCTTCCGCGAGAGATTCAGTCTAGACGACAACCTATCTCTCGTCAATCTAGATGGAATGTAGCGCACACCACCTCTGGAGGAGGTTTTGACAACGGTTGTCTACATCTCTCCCTCCATTCCCTCCTGGCTTTGCATCGCAAACTCACAACCATTTTCAATTCGCGATTTGAATAGAGATTCTAAACACTTGTGTAAACCTGCAGGTGTGACTGGATCTACTGGACCATAGAGACCTGCAGGTGTGACTGGATCTACTGGACCATAGAGACCTGCAGGTGTGAGAGGATCTACTGGACCATAGAGACCTACAGGTGGGACCTACTGGACCATAGAGACCTACAGGTGGGACCTACTGGACCATAGAGACCTGCAGGTGGGACCTACTGGACCATAGAGACCTGCAGGTGGGACCTACTGGACCATAGAGACCTACAGGTGGGACCTACTGGACCATAGAGACCTGCAGGTGGGACCTACTGGACCATAGAGACCTGCAGGTGGGACCTACTGGACCATAGAGACCATAGAGACCTGCAGGTGGGACCTACTGGACCATAGAGACCTACAGGTGGGACCTACTGGACCATAGAGACCTGCAGGTGGGACCTACTGGACCATAGAGACCAGAGACCTGCAGGTGGGACCTATTGGACCATAGAGACCTGCAGGTGGGACCTACTGGACCATAGAGACCTACAGGTGGGACCTACTGGACCATAGAGACCTACAGGTGGGACCTACTGGACCATAGAGACCTGCAGGTGGGACCTACTGGACCATAGAGACCTGCAGGTGGGACCTACTGGACCATAGAGACCTACAGGTGGGACCTACTGGACCATAGAGACCTGCAGGTGGGACCTACGGGACCATAGAGACCAGAGACCTGAAGGTGGGACCTACAGGACCATAGAGACCTACAGGTGGGACCTACGTCTGCTTCTTGTACTGTGTACTTTGCTTTGACCTCACATCTCACCCAGAGCCTACACAGCACTACAGACAAGTAAATGGACTGAATCCATACAGCGCTTTTCTAACCTCTGTGGCTACTCAAAGCACTACAAACACAGCGTCACATTCATGCATACCTACAGCCATTCACACAGCAGAGATGTCCACCATGCAGGGCAACAAGCAGCTCCCCGGGAACACTTCATGTTGTATTGTTTTGCTCAGGGACACCTCAACACTGAGGATCAAACCAGCAACCCTCTGGTTGCCAGGCTACCAGATCCACATCCTGAGATACAGCTGCACGACTGCAGCTTGCAGTTATCTCTGTGTTGTCCTCTCATCCATCTACTGTGGATTGTAAGCAATGTTCAACATTACTATTGGCTTTCTTATCATGAATGTGTGAATTCACATTTAAACAGCCAATTTAGGCACAATATCAGAATCAGAAATACTTTATTATTACTTTATTAGGTCTATTATATGTATATGCCTTTTGAATGCATGGCTTGCGATATGCAATGCATAACAAATTAATTTGACTTGACACAAAGGCACCCATGGTGTGCATCACAAGCAACTCATGGCGCGTATTACACAAGCCAGTAAACCAGACAATATCGTTTTTCTTTCCTCTGTCCTACCTCATCGTCTTTAAAGCCACGCTAGAATTGAAACCACAGCTGGAAATAGAAGGAATTTCTTGTTAGGGGGGGGGGGAGAATCCTTGTGATTGACCAACAGCAAATTTCAGCCGAGATCCTTGAGAAGCATCTCTTGTCATTACTCCTCGGTGAACTGCTTAGGATACATTTCAATATCGCTTTGATCGTCAAGAACTGGGACATGGGGGGGGGGAAACCATCAGCACAAGCTCCCCAGTCATTGAACAATGCTAATCCAATCAACATTTCTACACCCACAGAGGTTGGTACACACATAAGCAAATCTGGATTTAGCCACAAGAGCAAAAACAGCTAATATTCTTTCCTCTGATGGTACTTTTGTTTTGGTCTGGTAGAATTCCCATAATCAGGGGGCCATGAATTCTTTCTTGCAAGAGATTCTTTGGACTTTCTCAAATCAGCCAGCCAAACCGTCTGCTGTTGCTCCAGAATGTCTCATCTGAGGGAGGGCAGTGTCAAAGAGAAATGTGTTGTTTTTGCTATGATACACCCCACTAAAGCAGCTATCAAAGCCTTGATTTGCTGGTAAGGTAATGTTTCATGCTTCTGGGCAGGTGGGAAGGCAGAAGTACCTCACCTGCCGGGCAAGGAGACCATCAGGAATTCTCCTCTGGGATGGAATGAAGTTTAAACAGTACAACAGTACACTAAACATCTTCGCAAGTGCATGATTCATACCTGATGTCTAAAATATTTCTCAACACACGCGCACACACACAACCTTATCCAACCTAACATTTCATAAATATTTAGAAATTCAAATCCACAAGCACGGCTCTTAGCAGACATTCTCCTTTTATCTTACAGAAAAGGAGATGATTTGCACAAATAAAGACTTTTTCACATTTCCTTCTTCTAGCAAGTTCATAAAAATATATAAATATTGAACCCACAAACATTTAAAAAATATCTAAAGATCGAACCCCCAAACATTAAAAAAATATCTAAATATTGAACATCAAACATTTAAAAAATATCTAAATATTGAACTCCCAAACGTTTTAAAAATATCTAAAGATCGAACCCCCAAACATTAAAAAAAAAAATCTAAATATTGAACCCCCAAACATTAAAAAAAAATCTAAAGATTGAACCCCCAAACATTTAAAAAAAATATCTAAAGATCGAACCCCCAAACATTTAAAAAAATATCTAAATATTGAACCCCCAAACATTTTTTGGCTCTCACTGGTGGCTGGTGCCCAAAATTGTTGCCAAAGTCACAAGTCATATTTTTTGCACTGTGTAAATTTAGCAAATAAAAAAATATCAGACAATTGCCGACACTTTTGACCGCATTCATGTTTGTTTTATTCACCTCCAGGATGAGCCCAAATCCAGGAAACAATATGTTAGCTATCTAAATTCAGGCCTAATCTGTGTTAAGGAAATTGGCCCCACGTGTGCTAATGCTACTGACACCGATGTTAGGTCCAAGTATTAATGGCTTGCTGGATCACACAGCTAAACAAACACTCCAGCATGCTAACCCATGCTAGCCCTGAGGGGCTTATAGGAGACTGGAGATGTTGCTTTGTACACCATTACCAGACAATAGCAGCTGGGCTAGCGTTCACTTTAGCAGTTTGAAGAACTATTGTTAATGACATTGGTGTTGGTGTAACTCAGTAACTCATATTTTGAAGATTATTTTCTTTGCAGAACTGTCTTACTATTGTGAATATATAATGTTTAAATATAATTTCATAATCCAACCGTAAATCCTATTTTATTAACTTATTTCTTATTTAATTGTACTGGTATACATTAATCTTTGTGCACTGCTCGCAAAAAATATATTCTCTTGGTAAACGATTCCATACATATTTAATTATAGGCTATATAGACATTGATACAGGAAAGACATGTTGGACAACATGATGAAAACCACTGCTTTCTTGGAGGGTCTGTTAGCACAGCTGTCAGGGAGCACTGTCACTCAGTGTGTTGACACGGTAACAGGGCTCTTCCTACCCATAATGCTTCAGTCAGTCAGAGGAGATCTTCATGCTGTTATTTGTATTATTTAATTTTTTGTATTGTGAATTATTTTATACTTACTATACTTAAAGGACAAAGCCGGTTTTATGAAGCACATTTGAAATTTTTTTTCCAAAGTGCTGTACAGTAGGGAGTCTTAAATACACACAACACAACCAATATAATTTGGCAAAATGCTGAACGCTTTTCGGTAGAATTGGTACATGGAAGTGATTTTGACAAATTAAATTGGTAACGGATGTTTTAGTGAAGCCAGGAGAGACGGCTACGCTGGTTTGATCACCGAAACCGGTATTGTCCTTTAACTGTAGAGATATTTTGTGTGTATTTAAGACTCCCTACTGTGCAGCACCTTGGCCAACTTCAATTGTTTTTAAATGTGCTTTATAAATAAATGGCGACTCGTTTTGGAGGCGCACAGCAGGCCCTAGATATATGAACTGGCCTCTACTACTTGCACTACTTCCTCCCTCCCCTGCTACTCGCTAGCTGACGTTAGCAGCTATTAGCAGCTCGGCTAACGAGCAGCGCTTGGGTGCACAGACACCTGATGGGTGCACAGACACCTGATGGGTGCACTGACACCTGATGGGTAGTCTCGCAGAGCCATTCCATACAGAAAGTCTGGGACACAGCGTTGATAAACTGCGTCAAGAATCGCCTACTTCTCAAGAAGAGGAGTCTTGATTGACATGGAAGCACGACCAATCAGGGACCGTACGCTGGGAACAGTACTTCCCAGACCCGTGGTGAAACAAACGATGGAAAAATATATCTATACCGGCGGACTGAATAAACCCATGGATGTAAATATAAGAATAAACGTGATTCACCCGTGTCGCGCCGGAGCTACGTCTACATTTGGCTGTCAGCCGCTGACAGCCAATGAGAATCGTGTCTTGGGTATCTTCAATATGGACTTGCTCTATGTATCAGACGTTCAGGACGAGGCACATGGTGACGTAGTGCAAATGAACGGAAGCGGCTGAGACGTGTTAATTTTACCCATGGTCCCAGCCGTACTTGTGATGAGAAATGAGTTTGAGAAAGGGAGGAGAAAGAGCGAGAAAAGAAGGAGAAAATAGGTGCTAGGTTTGGATGTGCGAGTCTCTCTTACAAGAATCATAAAAATATCCAACAAAAAACTACAGTGCTGAAGAAGGCCAAATCACACATCCACCGCTTCACATAGAAACAGTTCTAGTCGCCACCAATAACAACCTGATAGATTGATTGTTGAAAAACACAACTTATTAGTCTGTTATTCCCTGCATCAGGATCCTCCCTGTGTGTGTGTGTTTCTATGTATATGTGTGTTAGGGAGAGAGAGAGCGAGAGTTATTTAGAATATGTGACTAAACAGGTAAGGTATACATACACAACAATGAATAGCCAATAGGCTATTCATAACTTGTGCATTTCACATGTATGAACACAGAACATGTTATGTGTGTGCGTGTGTGTGCGCTAATCCTCAGAGGAGGCTGGCTAACCCAAACAGCCAGCTGTCAATCACTGTAAGCCACCAACTGAGGTCATGACCTAGGAGCTGGAAGAGGCCTTCGTGTCTTGAACGGATATTACAGTGAATCTCTGGGGGGGGGGGGGGGCATGTATTAAATGGGTGTGACATTTTCAAGTAAGAATTTACCCTGTTTGTATGTTAGGCCTACATGAAACTCTGTTACTGAAGAAATGATAGAATGTATATATATATATATATATATAATATAAATTAAAGACATTTTGTACCAAATTCAAGACTGTAAACATTTAGGCATAGAAAATTAATTTTGACGTTTGTACATATTAACATATTATAGCTACAAATACTGTGAAAATTTGATTGTTATCAACATGCACATCTAAATTCCACATTTACACATTCTATGTTTGCACACAGCTTTATGATGCGCTGTCAGGGTCAGGGTGTCCATCCCTTATCCAGCTTTGTCTTTCTATGTCTTTAGTGAGTTCAGAGACTGCTTATTCATTTGCTCCTGCCATGTTGAAAGAAAAGGAAATAAAACTTAAATAAATATACTCGTAGAAAAAACAACAACATTGAGCCTGGCAAGAGGCACTGGTGTTGTGTACCTGGACGCACAGCACTCCCCCCCCCCCCACACACACACATACTGAAGCCATTTATCCACTTTGCAGAGGTAAGCGGCAAGGCTGGAGGGGACAGTGAATTGTGGGTAACGTAGTTATAATATAATATATAATAATGGCTGGCAGAGAGGAGCGTAATGAATATCAGCACTTGAGATGGCCTGGAGGGAGACGCAGAAACAGAAGGGGAGAGAGGAGAAGCAGAAGGAGGGAGACAGCGTGAGAGAGAGAGAGAGAGAGAGAGAGCGAGAGAGAGAGAGAGGGGGAGGGATATGCCTTTGGGATGCCCTGAAGGAGACCCCCCACCCCCTGCTAATCAGATGCCTGCTCATTCAAAGCCATTTATCTTGCTCCTCATTGGGAGGGGCTTTTATAAGCTCTGTTGATGAGCTGTAATGAAAACAGCCACATGTCCCTCCCTCAGGAGTAACTCACCGCCAGGGCATGGGAGTGTTTGTTTATGTGGTTGGAGACTGAATGCTTAAGGATATGCTAATTTTTACATCAGTGTTAAATCTATTGGGAAGGCCTCTCTTAGTTAAAGTTACACTGAAAGGCACACTGTAAAATGGACTTCTGATGGTTAATGCAAGTCAGATCATGGTGTTAGCAGTGTTAAAACGGAACTACATCAATATGTTTTGTATTACTGTGTCAGTATTTAAGCAGGTCAGTGGCTGTAAGTAAGTGTTATTTTTGTATTATTTAATGTTGGTGTGTGATGAAGTGTGTAAGAGGTCAATGTGTAGCGAGAGAGAAAGAGAAAAGTATTTCAGAGACAAAAACACATGTACTTTGGAGAGTGACTGAATAAAGTGTGTGTGTGTGTGTGTTGGCACGTGTGAGGTGGTGTGTGGGCGTCAAGAGGGAGAACTCATAAAACCCATGATCACACTGATGAGGTCACAGGGAGAGAAACCGGAGAAAGCCTTTCATTTCCTGTCTCATTCCATCTCCCTCGCTCTCCTCTCCAGTCATTTCCCTGTACTCTTGGCCTCCATGCATCACCGCTCCGTTCTATTTTGCCAGTGGTGCTCTGAATAAACCTCCTCCTACTCCCTCCTGTGCTCCAGTGGCAGGCTTTCTCTGAGCTTGAGTTTCTTTAACAATATATAAATTCAGTGAAGGATGTCGTACACAGTGGATAGAAGCTAAGGAGTTAACACTGCCTCGGTACGACGACTGAATGTGTTTAAGGTGTTCCAGGGAAAGCCGCCCTTTGTGGGAGAACCAGCGATAACTACCGACCGTGGAAAGAGGAGAGTATTTGGTGTCTCTTTTATCTATCAAAATATCCATCTGTAGCCACGGAGAGCCAGAAAGGCTATATTCATCCCAGCTACCACTGTGAATATTATGTTCTACTGGGAAGAGATGATTGCTTCTAACCACTGCTACTTCACTGTGGCAGTCCCAGCTGCATGGAGAGACTGATACCAAGCAGCCGTTTCACATTGTGTGTGTGTGTGTGTGTGTTCCAGTACACCTCTATGGAAGAGAGATGGTATCGGCGGATGGACGTAAAAATGTGACCAAACAGCGAGGAGACAAAACAGGAGAGACTTTGTCTCCACAGGTCCCTTTCCTAGAAGAAGGGAATTTGCCATCTGATCTCAAATCCACTGGCTACCATCTTTGCTTCCCACTGTCAGAGCCCCTTGATGTCCACTTGTGTTTTATTTCATTTAAAGATTCCTAAAAACAAATTAACACCAAAATATTTTTTATGAATAATATAAAAATAAGGCCAATATTCATCATCGTGTAGCTGGAAATATGCGAGCGTGAGAGTTAGGGAGTGTATGTCATGGTTTACTCCGGGCTATTGATTTTCCTCCATGTTTCATCAGAACCTCAAAGACAACACCTGAGCCCAGTGAATGATAAGCAGCCGCGGTGAAAGAGAGAGCCTCGAACAGCTTCTCATCCCAGGCTACTGGAGAGCCTCGAACAGCTTCTCATCCCAGGCTGACCGCTGGCTCAGAGGGTCGGGAGACGCAGCGCTGCTCTAGATTGTCTGTTCTGTTTGTGTGCACACGTTCAGGCTGCTTTTTTAGTTTGCAGGGAGGATTATTTGGGGTGCAAGAAAGTGGCAATATCTCAGGGGTTAGCAGTGTGTTGCTATGAGCGGGGGGGGGGGGGGGGGGGGAAAAAAAAAACCTCT
>OOFB01029623.1:10672-21739 GCA_900323305.1 Trachyrincus murrayi
TTCACCATTTATAACCCCACATCAACCTAAAGCCCCTGCTCCTATGGGGCCCAGCACCGCTGTGCCGCTCTAGACTTCACTCCTGTCAGCCAGCGGAGGGAAGGGGTCGTGGAGGGGCTACGAGAGAGAGGGCTGGAGGGAGGGAGAGGGGGAGGGGGGGGGGGGGGGGGGGGGGGGGGGGGGGGGGGGGGGGGGGGGGGGGGGGGCAGTAAACAACACATCTGCCAAACTACCAAATACAAAATAAACAACACATTCAATACAAAAATCTAACTCTGGCATCGCATTCAGGAAGCTGCATTTGTCCTTTGTAACACAAGAGGCAACACAAGAAGGAGAACTGTATAGGTGTGTTTGAGTCTCCATGATCATCTCCCAGAAACTGCCTCTTCTGGTTAACCTTGATGGAAGCCCTCTCTGTTCGTAGTCCTCAGGGGAGCAGGGAGAATCAGCAGCAGGAACTGTGATGAGGTGCATTCAGCACAGTTTCAGCATATTGTATTCAGGAAACACCGGGGGCTTACAGAGAACCATATTTTTATGTATTTTTCCCTGTCTCATAAACATAAACAAATTAGATAATGCGGACGGGGAGTCTGGGATTAATTTTGAAGCGCCTGATGAGCATTGCGTGTGTTTAAGACAGAGTATGTCCTCGGATCATTATTGGGACAAGCCTCAAAAAGCCTCCGGGCGTTTCAGCAGTCTGGGAGATCAATCCAATACAACCCCCACCTCAAAACAAAAGGAGAAATGCTTGTTTCTCCAACCAACATCAACTCTTTGTTATTTGCTTTGCGGCCCATGTCTCATTCACAGAATATTTCTCTTTGCTTTTCATTTCTATTTCTATTCCATAACTTTCTCTCTCCATTCTCTACCTCGCCCCTGTGCCAACACTACCAACTCTCTTCCCTCGCTTTCTACTGCCTCCAAGTCCATTACAAAAATGCAGCTTACATTGTAGTCCGGTGAAATTTTCTTTTGATGTCAGTTGTGAATCTTAATAAACAATCAATCTTGTTGGAAATAATATATTTAAGTAAAAAAAAAACATATTTTCACAACACCTTTAGATAAACATCCTCTTACTTGAAAACAAGTGCAACAATCACAAGATGACAACTTATGACAAGATATACAAATCAGAATGAAACTAAAATAATTCAAATATCATTAAGTCCTACATTTAGGCCGAAGCTTATAACTGTATAAATTTCACGTCTCAAGGTGAGCATGGCCGTGACAACGCTTCCTCAAGCACGTTACAGGCAGATGATTTGTGCGTTTCACACCTGCCTTGTTATGGTTAGTTTCCTCTCGTCTCGCTAACAAGGCTCGATTTATTATAACTTCTGTCCAAACACTTCAAAACCAAAACAGTGTCTTGTCATCAACAGCTCCTCCTGGAGGACCCAGAGGAGGTCCAGGCTGGACCAGCTCCTCCTGGAGGAGTCTGAGGAGGTCGAGGCTGGACCAGCTCCTACTGGAGGACCCCAAAGAGGTCCAGGCTAGACCAGCTCCTCCTGGAGGAGTCTGAGGAGGTCCAGTCTGGACCAGCTCCTACTGGAGGACCCTGAGGAGGTCCAGGCTGATGCGGCCCCTCTGCGGGTCCACGTTGAGGACCCGTACCTCCACCCTCTCCCCGGGGCCCAGGGCCAGGCTGCGACGCCGCTGGCTGGGGGGCAGCTTGTCCGCCGTGATGTTGCTCTTGTGGATGAGGCCGGATCGGCCCACGCCAATGTCCACAAAGGCCCCGAACAGGGTGGTGTTGTCCACCCGTCCCGTTAGCACCGCGCCCACCCGCAGGTCCCGCATGGACACCACCCCGCGCTTAAAGTCCGCCTGCTCAAACCCTGCGAGAGGACGGAGCATGGAGAGAATAGAGGGAAGGATGCCAGAGGGATAAGGAGGTGGAGGAAGGAAAGAGTGAAATGTGACAAAATGAAAAGGGAAAAAAGCAGATGGAAGAACGGGTGTGAGGAAAGAAAAGGATACAGAGTAAGGTGGACAGCGAACAAATGACATGACTAGATATCACCTTACGAGGAGTAACCCAATATTAGCCTCTGTGCACTTCCACATTCCTCAGCTTCCATGTCCACCCCACTTTCCACCGCCTTTGAGAGATCCTTTCCTTTCCGGGCATTAACACAAACAAGTGAAGCTGGCGCACCAGGAAATAGTCAGGACCAATTATCTTCCCCCTCAGTACTGATTTCATGCGGTAGCCTTGGCCCATCTGTTTACTCAGCTGAGCGACAGCCAGGATGCCATGCGTAGTGAGCTGCAACTGAATAGTTCCAACCCCAGAATGAACCTTAAAGCTTAAACCGTCCCTTTAATTGAATGGAAAGTGGCGAGTATACTCGATAGGATTACATTGGGTATAGCCTGCTATTTTAAATTGTGAAAACCTAGAAACATGTGAATAACAATAATGATCATAAATTACTAAATGACTTAATGCAAATAACACCTAAAATGAAATGAAAAAATCATCAGAAAATACTAATGCTTTGGTCAAATTTTTCTACCATCACTCTGATAAAAACAAAGTTGAATAAACATTGCCTTGTAGCCATAGTGATGAGCACTAGACTTCATAAAGACTTTAATCATTCTGCCATTGATGTTCATCTGAACACGATCCCAAAGCTGCTGGACTACATCACGTTGTACATCACAGCCAGCGAGAACCGAGAGGACCTAGATTCCTCTTTATCCAACTTCTTTCCTGAACTCAACAAGCCTTTAATAACTATTGCCTTGGGCTTCGACCTTCTCATATTCCAAACTGAAAAGCCTGCAGGAAACACTAGAAATGTCTGCATGGGGATTCTTCTGTGGACAGGTAAACTAGGTGTAGATGTGCATGGACTTTAAAGTATACCATTACCTTTTGCAGAGAAAAGCATTTATCGCTGCCTGTATGGCTATTTTGGGATCCTTCCCGTGTCTTATAGCAAAGACAGAATCTCAATTACACGTCAAACAGGCGGGGCTGCTGGAGCCACCCCACCATGCTGGAGACAAACAGCTAACAGGACTACACCTGTCCTGGACCTGGGCTAACTCATGTTCCAGTGCAAGATACACCCATTATGAGATGACACAGGAACACACCATACTCACACCATCTCACACTGTTTGAAAACCTGACACAGACCAGTCGGCTTCTGAAAAGAAAAGAAAACCATATGCGGGGAGTAGATATTTGTAGGATATTTGTTGTTACAATTCTGTTTTACTCAGTCACTAAAAGGAGAGGGAGCCTATTGACCACTGTGTGTTCTACAACGCCCACGAGGATCCGTCTAGAACAGCGATTCTGAACTGTGGGGATCGCCACCAGTTACTGCATAGTTACCCAGAGGTAATGCAGGGGGGCGTGGGGAGATGGGATTGGAGGAAGTCAGTGGCTTTGGGATCCACTCTTGGTCCGAGTCCGACCCGGTTACAGTAGAGCTTCAATGTAAAGCGGGTCGCACACCAGACGAGCCACGGAGCGTAGTAGAAAGGAAAACACACGTCGGAAGATCCGATTGTAGGTCTTGTTCTGTGTTTAATATGATGGGTGGCAATGGACGATGCTACGATGCGCGCCAAGGTTTTGAGCAGTGCTGGAAGTTAACGTGTGGCTGAATGGCGGCGCCGGTGTGAGTGCTCTCACTGGAAACATGACCCACTGAAGGTCCAATTAAAGACACAGCTTTGAACGTATGGGGGACTTCAAATGACCATGAAACTAAAAAGGTGGTTTGTACATTGCGCAAAGTTTCAATGAAATTGCACCGCAGCACTAGCACTATTCAAGAGCATGCAAAGAAAAAACACACGCACTATTCTGGATGACGGATCGCCAGGAAAGAAAAAATATATATATTACCCCCCCTGTGACTGTGGGTGGGAGCCACTATGTAAAAACCCCTGGGGAGAACCCTGAATGGTATCCTAATATTGGTAGGAAAACACCATCATTGACCGGATTGGTTGGCTAAGTTCCTTCGTCGAAGACCTAGGCTTTCTGAATCTGTTTTTCTTCTCGTTGGTATACAGTAGTTTCAACACTGATGCTCTTTTATGCCCTTGACACCTTATTTAGCACTTGAACTGACTTACATTTGAACATAAATACTACCTGGAGAAGTTAAAAGGTGCTGTTGGTAAGATTTAAGACCTATTATTTGAGTGTAATTTGTAAGAAATGGCATAGCCATCTGTGAGTTATTGACTGCGCCTGCCTCTGCATGAGCCAATTCAGATTTTCGAGCGCTCCCGGCTCATTTCTGACCAATCAGGGCATCTGTTCCCTAACTGGTTCGGGTAATCGATCTTGCAGGTGTGAGAAATGCAACACTTCTCAATGGTGGAGAAACGTAGGGAGGGAGGGAGCAGAGGGGATCTTTTTTGATGTTTTGTTTCAAAATCTTGCTCTCTTCTGCTCTTTTCTGCTCTCTCTTTACAACTCTCGAATATTTCTCGAACATTACCTACAGCAGCTTTAATGAGGTTAAAGAAGTCGATTTTCAATAGCGATTTAGAGGTTTTCACTTAGCCATCACTTTTGTGAGTGTGTAGGGTGAGTGTCTAGGCTTTACAGTGGGTGTCTTACCCTGGCGTATGTCAAAGCCGGGGGGCTGGGTGAGGCCGTCTATGATAAGCTGCAGCGTTTCAGGGACGGTGTCCAGAGTCCTGGCCAGGTGGTCCAGGCTGCTGGCCTGAACCTGGGCCTCCACACACGTCCGCAGCCCCTCGCTGCCAAGCTGCCCCACGTCGACACCCACCAGGGACAGAAATCTGCAGAGAGGAAGCAGACACACAGGAGGGCAAAGACTGTACATCATGTAGTCGACATTTGTTCGCACAAACAAAATAACCACAACATTTATTTTTTTATTTAACCTTCATTTAACCAGGAAAAGTCTCATTGAGATTAAACATCTCTTTTACAAGAGCGCCCTGGCCAAGATAGAATAGAGATATAATTCAAATAATAGATAAATAGATCGTTTTTTAAATAGATACACTTAAATATGGGTATACATAAGCGTGCATATGTTTGTGAGAAAGAGTGTGTGTGTGTGTGTGTGTGTATTTGCACTTGTGGGTGTGAGGGTTCATGCATGCGTGCCTGTGTGTGACAGGGTGTTAATAAATGAGTCTTAATGGTGGTCCCAGTTGGGCCGCAGTGCGTGTGTGCCAAGTCACCTGTTGACTGAGCGAGAGAGCCCAAAGACTAGGGCAAAAAAGAGAGCGAGAGACATAGGAAAAAGCGAGAGAGAGAGAGAGAGTAAGGCAAAGTAAAATAACTAGTTTAGCTGGTTAAAAAAGAAAGGATGGACGGAGAGAGGAAAGAAGAGAAGATAGACCGCGTTCCCATCGCTAAATGCTACAGCACGGCTTCCCGCCACACAGTTATAGTAAAATAACTTTGTATTAAATCCACATTCATTGATTTAGTCTAATGCAGAGGGCCAGACAGGAGCGGCTAGGAGGAGATTGCAAAGCCCCTGCACACTGGCAGTGTGTTTGTTTGGTGTACATATGAAACGTGTGTGATATGTGGTCCTGGTGTGTTAGGGCACTGGTTATGTATATTTAATTTTGGAATCTTTCCACAGCTGTTGACGGACATGAATGTGTATGTCTGGACCAGATGGGCAAAGCCGGGGACGGATGCCGGTCGCCGTAGCAGCCTGACGCCAAACAGACTTTGCAGCTGTCCATCCACCCTGTGACAGGGTAGGACAGGTGGGCCGATGGGACCGCGCACCCACTAGGAAAGACATACTGAGTGGCATGGCAAAGAGCACATTTTGCACTGGGAGCCACAGCGGGCTGTAACTGGACTCAGCGTGTGTACCAACTATGTATCAGACAGCTGTGAAGGCTGCTGCCAGCTCCGATACCTCTGCCAACGTACCTCTCGTCCCCTACGCCCAACCGAGGGGAAATACAACTCCTCGATCCCTCATCGCCAGCCAGTCACTTTGGGGGAAAATGGAAGCTAAATGGTGGCTAAATGGAAGCTAAATAGTGTAGCAGCTAAGCACTGTCCCCAGGAGAGCAGCACCATTTCCCTGTTGTCATGGAACCCTGGCAGATCTATTTAACATTAATAGAGATTTGAAATGGGGCTATGGACACATTTAGCCCCATCCACAGTCATCCACAATGTGTCATCCACAATTACAGAACCCTTTCTGACCACGTTCACTTTCTGTATTTCTCCAAAAAACGGTCTCTAAATGCAAATGGTTGGTTGGGATAATAGGGTTCCATTCAACACCATGACAAATGACAGATGTGACACGCATGTATAAAATGGTTAGATGAAGCAGTCATTGTACACATTTAGGGCGCTTCACAAGCACAGAATTTGGTCCGTTTTAATCTAACCCTGGTGCTTGTGAACGCAGCGATCGAACTCGGGTGCGGACCCAAACAACCGGTCGATTGCAGTAATAACGCAATCCGACCCAATTGCAGGAACTAAACCAAACCCTAATGAATTATGGGCTTGGTACATTTGTTGATACTTACAGAAACAATATTATATTGTAGAAGCCTACTGACAGTTCTACGTCGTTTTGTTATGTTCTTTTTTTAATCCTGTTTCTTCCGCTACTTTGCCGGGCGAGTCCAGCGACGCAATATGTATTTGAAAGCATTCTGGTACTCCTTAATATTTCATCGCTGGACTCGCATGGCAGAGTAGAAACAGGATTTAAAAAAAACTTTATATTAACGAAGCAACGCCGTAGAACTGACAGTAGGCCTTTGCGATATATAAAATATATAGAAAGAGGATAAAAAAAAACATTGTACGACGTAGAACTGACAGATGTCACTACATGTTTAACTTCTGGGCTGAAGAGAGTATATACAAAATGTGCTGAATAAAGTCCACAAACAATGTATTTAAACTCATTCGATATAAACTGGAGGAGTGATTTGTGTGCACAATAGTGCAATAATAAAACTTGGACAGCATTTAATTTCAGAGAAGAGTAGGTTGTTACATATAAATTATAGACTCTATAGTCAGTTACTTTCACAAATCCAAACTATAATGTTTGTGTCTGCGTATGCTGCTTATCGTATTATGTTGAGCTAGGGGACCCAGCTTTTTCTGGTTGTTACGTTCGTGGTGCTGCTCCTTCATACACGCCCCTCAGGAAAGACAATATTTGGTCGGCTTAAATTTGTGCACTGTGAAAAAAAACAGGACTGTATTAGAAACAAACCAAAAAAGCATAAATTTCATTGGGACTAACCAAATGGACTAAGCTTGTGGATTGTGATTGCTTAGGATTGTGATTCATTTTAGACTGCTACTTTTAAGAAATAAGACGGTACATAAACAACTAAGAAGATTGGAAGAAGAAGATGATCAAGTTATCAACTTCATATAAAGATTATAGTCACTACGTACAATCAAACAGCTTCACAGTCAATACCTCACAGTTACAAAAACACATATAAAGATTATAGTCACTACGTACAATCAAACAGCTTTACAGTCAATACCTCACAGTTACAAAAACACCAGCTAGGGGCTAGTTGTGTTGCCCAAGGACACCTTAACAGGAGTTGGCAGGAAGAACAGAGAAATTGAACCTGCGATCACAGAAAATCTGTTTAGCAAAACATGAGAACTGCAAAAAGGAGAAGCAGGGGAGGAGAAGATTGGATACACAGAAGCGAACGGAAAAGAGGATGATGATGATGTGGTGGTGGGAGGATGAAATGAGAAGACGGAGAGAAGACTAAGCAGGAGGCAAATGAGAAGAAAGGAGAAGAGGAAAACGCAGTTGATTTATGAACAGAGTATTCTGGCACCGGGATGGTGTTAGTGGACGACTGTGAGCTGAGCTCCAGTTTCAGGTGTGTGTGTGTGTGTGTGTGTGTGTGCCATATCATTTTTCCAGTAGGGTGTTAGTATTTAAGAGGTACCAGGAGTCCAGGGGCCTCTCCCACTAGCGGGTCCAAACACACTGCACATAATCACTGTGTGTGTGTGTGTGTGTGTGTGTGTGTGTGTGTTTTGGTTTGGTGGCCAACTTGATAGAGTCCATCCACACATACAATATAGCACACACACCATCTCACATCACAGACAGTCTCTTTGTTCTGTGACCCTCTTCTGTCTCAAATTATAGATTTTCCAAAGAGTGGACCACCTATACTAAATATCATAATATTCTCACTACAGTGCCACACCCTACTGTTACATATAATAAAACAATACCCTATGTTTCACATTATAGAAATAGTTACTATAGAATGACCTCCCCCCAGTTTATAGACTTGCTCTCTGTAGTCAGGGCTACCACTGATACACACAGCATTCAATTCAATATTCAATATTTCACATATCAGTTCTAACATAACACTATTTAATTGTAATAATACCGTTTTGGTCCAAACCCTACAATGAGTACTCAACAGTAAGTATTCATTTGCCAGTGAAAAAGAAAAAGAGAACAATTCCATTTGTCATTTGTGGAAAATTATCCAACAGGCATATATTATCCATGCATATAGTGTCCCCTATATTTCCCTTCACGAAGCTCAAATTACCTGAAAATGCTTCACACTATTTAGTGGAATCTTAACTTATTTTATCGGTATAAATACAGGTAAATGGGAAATGCAGTGTCACAAGAGTAACAGGTATGAACGAAGGCAACATTTAAATGTATTCACATTTTAAATCATCGTAGACGTGTATAAAGTTAGACCACTCTGATCCATTTGAAAACTTCAGTTGTAGCTGCACACCATCAAAACAATAACTACTGATGTCCGCCTGTCAATGTTTAGCATATTGCATGTTGACTTAACCTCCTATCATTATGGTGATCATATGGCTGCTACTCAACACTCTGTCACCAGTGGAGGGTCATGTATTCTGGTGTCCGTCCCAGCTGGATGTGTGCAGGAAGAAGCCGGTCAGACGTGGGGTTTCGCACGGACCCACATGTCACTCACACCCACAGACAGATTCTAATTAAACATGCGTGACTTCAGGGCTGGGAGGAAACCGGAGGAGCCGAGAGGGAGACACACACCCAAAATGTGCACTCTGCATGGTGGTTATGACATTGCTATGAAGTTCAGCATGAAGACACGTGACACATTTTAGTGGTTGAAGACATTTATCCTATGAATATAGATGTTAGTGTTTTGGTACATCGTGGTTTGTGAAAATCTCTGGTTCACAACCATTTGAGATGAAAATGTTAAAAAGTCTTACAAACAGAAACCTAAAATCAAGCCTTTGCTCTTTTGTCACGGCCTAGCACTCAAAAAAAGAGAAATGGAACAATATAAGGAACAACATACACCATGTTGTCAGTATGCATATTTATGAATGCTAATCTGAAATTCACGAGATTAATAATGATCACTTTTGTCATCTTTAAACAAAAGCACTACATTGTGCCTATGCCTGCATGACTTTGTCTGTGTGTGTATGTGTATGTGTGTGTGTGTGTGTGTGTGGCGATACAGTTACAAAAAAGGATGATGTGTGGGCTGTGAGCGGTAATGGAGGATCCAGTTGCTTTAATGTGATGAACCTGATATGCTTTTCACAAACTCACACCCGCCTGCCCACACACACACACACACACACACACACACACACACAGGGAAGGGTGCATAAATCACCAGACCATGCAAATGCACATCCACCATGCACAGGAATCTCTACACATGCCAACACAGACATGCTCTCACGCGCACGCACGCACACGCACACACACACACACACACACACAAAAGAAGATGCATGCACACTTACACAGAGCAGGGATCAAATATGTCATTGATTTGAGCACTTTACAGTTCTCCTCGTTCCTCCCTTTTATCCTTGCTCCTTTTGTTCCAATACCCCCCAACCTTGCACCCAAACACACTCCTCATTTATCACTTCAATATCTGAGGCCTATTACTGCTTGTAAGGAACTAAGCGACATTAAGCCTGATTCAGCAAACAGGGTGGGCGGAGTCCCACTGGTCAGGGACACGGCCCTGGGTGAAAGACCCCACGGCAACGTCAGCATTTCATATTACTCGTTTTTCATGATTCTGTGGTGGCAGTTTGAACATATGCATGCGCGTACACACACTCTTAAACACCTGGCAGACAGGAGCAGTGCATGTGTGTTTCACTCTAATACACTTTTTAACACACACACGCGCAGACATGCAAGTAATGATGATTGACATTTAAGAGGGCCCCATTGGAACAGCAGTATTCAGGAACCATAGGGAGCTGAAAGAACACACCGCAGAGTGAGAGAGAAAGAGAGAGAAAGACCGACGGAGCTGGAGAGAGAGAGAGAGAGAGAGAGAGAGACCGATGGGGGCTGGGGAGAGAGAGAGAGAGAGAGAGAGAGAGAGAGAGAGAGCGAGGGTTTTCTGCCTGGTTTAGTAGGAAATGAGGCCGAACGGCGAGGAGAGAAAACAAACAGAGATAGGATTTGGGTGAAGTAGAGAACGAGGAGGGGCAATACAAGTTAGAATGAGAGCCATAGAGCAAGCAAGTAGGAGCGAGACTTCAACACGGAACACAGGAGCTATTTAAACACAGAAGCGGTGGAAGACGCGTCAAGGACACATGTAAAAAGGAGGTCAAACACCAACGACTAAGCACTCAAAGCAACGTATGGCACAAAAAAAGCACAAACTTTAAACGTCATCATTTATCATCCTATTTGCATGAACACATTGTGACTCAGGAGCACAGCAGCCATTAAAGACACATCAGCACTTGGAGAGGCATGCTGAGAGCCACGAGTGTCAGGACTGATGTAGACTAAACACAGCTGAGTGACTGCAGCTGCAGGCAAACCTGCACGCACGCGCGCGCGCACACACACACACACACACACACACACAAAACACAAAACCACACACACACACACTCTAGCCAGCATACCCAACCACCCAAGGCATGTTTGCAGTAAGATTGGTTCATTTTGACACTCTTTCATATGGGGCTGGTTAGCCTAGCGTGGGCTGTGATTTGATTTACCCAGACATAGGAGACAAAGA
>OOFB01029624.1:0-15921 GCA_900323305.1 Trachyrincus murrayi
TTTTAAAAAAAAAACAAAAAAATTTTCCCCCCCCCCCCCCCCCAGGGAATCAGTGACGAGCCCATTCACCTGAAAGTCTTCTCCCCTCATGTCGTGAACCTGACGATGGTAGATCTTCCTGGAATAACAAAGGTGCAAATAAAACAAATTCAGCTTCCAAAAGAAACTAAACATAGTGTGTCCTAGGGGGGTGTTCTAAATGCACGGTGTTCCCACAGGTTCCAGTGGGCGACCAACCTAACGACATCGAGCTCCAGATCCGAGATCTGATCCTGAAGTACATCTCCAACCCCAACTCCATCATCCTGGCCGTGACGGCCGCCAACACCGACATGGCCACCTCTGAGGCCCTCAAGGTGGCCCGCGATGTCGACCGCGACGGTAAATATATATATCTATCTATCTATCTATATATACACACACACACACACACACACACACACACACACACACACACACACACACACACACACACACACACACACACACACACACACACACACACACACACACACACACACACACCCCCTCCCCTCTCTCTTTCTGTCCTCAGACCACTTCCCCATTCATGTTCTCGCTCGGGTCCGCCTTACTCACTGACTGCTTTCCGTTGGCGCTTTCAGGCAGGAGAACGCTGGCGGTGATGACCAAGCTGGACCTGATGGACGCCGGCACGGATGCCATGGACGTGCTGATGGGCAGGGTCATCCCGGTCAAGCTGGGCCTCATCGGTGTAGTCAACAGGTCATTATATCCATGCTAAATGAATATATATCGTTCGTTATTATATTAGGATGCCCCTCAAACGATGGACAATACTGTGTTTTCGTTATTGGTGTTCATTGTCGCCCAGCCCTACCTCCACAGCACCATAGAGTGTGATATCGTACAGTCACAATTCTACAAAATCTGATTTTAGTGGAGAACAAGGCACTCATGCGATGCATATCCACTTCATGAGAGGTTTTGTTTTCCCCTCATAGGAGCCAGCTGGACATAAACAATAAGAAGGCCGTGGTGGATGCGATCCGTGACGAACACACCTTCCTGCAGAAGAAATACCCCTCCCTCGCCAACCGAAACGGAACCAAGTACCTCGCTAAAACATTAAACAGGTAAGGGGGGTGGGCGGGGGTGGTCTTGCATACATTTCTCAACAATGTCCATACAATACATGAATAACTTCCTTATTTATTTAATGCATCTAAGGTTCATCTGCTAATCTTCAAACGTCGCCGCTCCATATCACCATGCACAGTATATACTGGAGCGTGTCTGCAGACGTACTCAATGTAAACATGTGTTGTCCCTTGCATGCAGGTTACTCATGCACCACATCAGGGACTGTCTGCCCGAGCTGAAGACCAGGATCAACGTGCTGGCGGCCCAGTACCAGTCCATGCTGAGCGGCTACGGCGAGCCCGTGGACGACAAGAGTTCCACCCTGCTTCAGCTCATCACCAAGTTTGCTGCAGAGTACTGCCACACCATAGAGGGCACGGCCAAGTACATCGAGACCACCGAACTGTGAGTTGCGTAACTCTCTCTCCAGTACCTTGGCTGCACCACTATGGGGTGCTAGCGCCACATGTCAGTGCAGCTGTGGTTCCTAATGCTGGTCCAAAATGAACACCTGCCACCAGCCAACGACGGATAGATATGCTTGGCTGGTCGATGGTTCCATTCTGGCCTTTGTTTTTGTGCCTTTATGGACGGGACAGTGAAGAGCGACAGGACAGTGAAGAGCGACAGGACAGTGAAGAGCGACAGGACAGTGAAGAGCGACAGGACAGTGAAGAGAGACAGGACAGTGAAGAGAGACAGGACAGTGAAGAGAGACAGGACAGTGGGTTGAAGAAGAGAGGAAGTAGTAGCGTAGGACCACAGGTGGGAATGGAACCTGGGTCGCTACGAGGTTGTGGGTAGATTACTAGCGCGTTGAGCTGCCCAAAGACAACATTCCACCAACATACAAGCGATCTATGAATTCTAAATCATTATTTTCAATGAGAGCACTCACACCGGCGGTATAACGTCCACGCCATCGCAGCGGCATTCATTGCCACCCATCATATTAAACACAGAACAAGACCTAAAAGGGAGTCTTCCGGTGTGTGTTCTACTGTGCTCCGCGGCTCATCCGTGTGTTCTCTTTTGAGCGTGTTTGTTTTTCCTTGTAGGTGTGGTGGAGCCAGAATCTGCTACATCTTCCATGAGACGTTTGGACGCACGCTGGAGTCAGTGGACCCCCTCGGTGGTTTGACCACCATAGATGTCCTCACGGCGATCAGAAATGCAACGGTTTGTTCATTTGTTTTGTCCATTTTCTTTTTCATTGTAAATCTCTGTTGCCGCTACCATGGTCACCAACATCACCGCGATAGGGCATAATTATAAGACTATTCTTGTAGAAACACTGACATGCTAGAGTAGACAAGGGCTGAGTGTATGTTTTATGAAACCGTGGCCATGGGGAGACACAGCTATACCCTATAACCAAGCCTCTTCTAAACCATTCAAGCGCTCCTAGGACAAAGACGGGAGAACACGACATGATTGGAGAAACAGTAAAAGCAAAGATTGGTGTGTGTGTGTGTGTGCCCCTGCAGGGCCCAAGGCCTGCGTTGTTCGTGCCTGAGGTGTCCTTCGAGCTGCTGGTGAAGCGGCAGGTGAAGCGCCTGGAGGAGCCCAGCCTGCGCTGCGTGGAGCTGGTGCACGAGGAGATGCAGAGGATCATCCAGCACTGCAGTAACTACAGCACGCAGGTAGGGGGCAGCACACCCCCACAGTCCCTTACCGCAGTAATTCCCAACCAGGGGGTACTTGTAAATATTTCTTTTATATTTTCTTTTTTGCTTTGTTATACCTACCAAACAAAAATAGAAGTACACCTCAGTCTGGTTTTTTTTTTTTAACACCACAACAATATTAACAATGATGCTAAATTATAACGGTATAATATTAGTTCAAAGGAAAGCATTTGTGGTTGGGGTACCTGAGCCATACTGGCCGAGCCGAGAGGCTACGGGACAAAATAAGGCTGTGAACCAACACGCTTTTCTCGTCTTGTGTCTTTACCTTCATAAACGTTCCTCAACAGGAGCTGTTGAGGTTTCCCAAGCTCCACGACGCCATAGTGGAAGTGGTCACGTCCCTGCTGAGGAAACGCCTGCCCGTCACCAATGAAATGGTCAGTCAGCTGTAATGGCTCTGGGAGGGAGGGGAGCACCACACTGTTTTCATGAGGTCAATCTTAGTGTTCCTCCGAGGGCTGAACGATTCGTCGGAATATTATCGATGTCGCAATATGGCCAAGTGCAATGTCCAAATCGCAGGAGCTGCAATGTTTTGATAAGTGTAAATGTGTAACAGCATTATAAGTGAAGTACTGTAGCGCTGCAGAGATGCCCTGGCCTACACATTGTTTTCTCCGGATGTAAGAAAACAAATGTCACTTCATGATTTAGTTTTTTCAGTGAAAATGAAAATTGTGATGCAAAAAGGATTATTCCCACTAACAGTGAATCATATCACAATCGCAATATCCGTCAACGAATGATCGCAATATGATTATTTATTTTTTACCATATCGTTCAGCCCTCCTTCAGCTAAAGTGGAGAATTGTCTTGTGTCCCCTAAAGGTTCACAACCTGGTTGCCATTGAACTGGCCTACATCAACACCAAGCATCCGGACTTTGCTGATGCCTGTGGCCTAATGAACAACAACATAGAGGTAAGGGCCGAGTGATGAAGTGTATGGACATACATTACAAACCCACTGGACATCGGGGCTTTGGAGGTGAAAGACATATGGTTCTGAAGGCGCTGAAAGAGCTCCTGTCAAAGTGACATTTTATGAACAAAACATTATTAATTTACAGTTTTGAATCATAATTCATTTTCCCCGGTCTCATCTTTAAAGGAACAGCGACGCAACAGAATGCGAGACCTGCCCTCTGCCGTGCCCCGGGATAAGGTACAGTCCAGCTTTAAGTATTGTATCTTCCACCCTTCCTACATGTACAGAGTCTGGGTTTGTGGCACGCCTTGAAGAACTGACAAAGCTCACGATAGAGCCGGCTCCTTCTCTTCCTCTGTATTGACTGCGTCTATAAGGCCTCTACAAGTCTTCTTTCCACTCCTGCGTTTCTTCCTCTCTTTCTGTCTCTCTAGTCCCTTAAGGGCCCCGGTGGGCAGTCTCTGTCCCCCACTGATCTCCCTGAGGGGGAGGCCCCCAAGGTGTGTGACCCCCCCCCCCAACTGCCTGCTAGTGGCTGGCACTGCCCACATTGTGTGTGTGTGTGTGTGTGTGTGTGTGTGTGTGTGTGTGTGTGTGTGTGTGTGTGTGTGTGTGTGTGTGTGTGTGTGTGCGTGTGCGTGCTACCCCAGGACTACCAGCTTGGCCAAAATCAAAGACTAGCATGGTGTTCTTCTTGCCGTGTGCTCCTCTTCCGTCAGAATGGCTACGTGAGCGTTGGTGTTCTATAACAACACTGATTCCTATGCATTAGCCTTGGCGATGTGCATCGTTCACACCTGTACTATATGGACTGTGATTTTATTAACCACTGGAAATGAACCCTACCCTTACGTACCCTGGTTCTGTATGGAATGGCAGAACCAGCCCAGTACGCATGGTTCACATGGTTCATGTGATCTGCAGTAATTTGTACATGCAAAAAACCCTGGTACCGCTCTCTGTCTCTCTCTCTCTCACTCTAATGGTCTCTGTCTCTCGCCCTCTCTCCAGGGGACAGCCGGTGGCTCTCAGGCTGGCCCTGGGGGTGAGCAGGGAGACGGGGGGACAGGGGGCTGGAGGGGCATGCTGAAGAAGGGGGAAGAGGACAAGACGTTCCCCTCAAGCCCACAGAAAGGCAACGCTGTCAACCTCCTGGACATAGTGAGTCATCCCTCCCTTTCATCCTCCACCCATCTTTCATCCCTCCATCCCTCCCTTTCATCCTCCACCCATCTTTCATCCCTTTCATCGAACAGATTTAAGGGCAACTACAAGTCTTACATTCTATTTGTGTATTTTTTGTACTTGTTACTTGTTGAGCTGCTTTCTAACCAGCTGTCGTCTTTCAGCCCGTGCCCGTAGCCAGGAAACTGTCTGCCAGGGAGCAGCGGGACTGTGAGGTCATCGAAAGGCTCATCAAATCCTACTTCCTCATTGTCCGGAAAAACATCCAAGACAGGTGCATACGCCATTTACATATTCATGTTCTGACCTCATTACATAAGAACCAATCAGCCCTGATTCCATTCCTTGTTTTATCTCGTCAACGATGTCACTTTTTCCCCCCTCCTCGCACTGTCTGTCTGTCTGTCTGTCTCACTCTCTGTCTGTCTGTCTCACTGTCTGTCTATCTGTCTGTCTGTGGTGATGGGGCTGGGATAGTGTAGCTGGTGATTCCCAGCTGAAAGGTTCTGGGTTCCAACCCCAATGCCCACAGTCTACTGTACAGACCCTTGAGCAAGATGCCTAGCCCCCTGCCTGCTCATTGATGACTGTGTATAAAAACGATGAAAGTCGCGTTCGCATCGAAGCATCTTAACTATACGACTAAACAGCAAACGGTGATGGCAGTCTCTCTTGTCCCGTCTCCCAGTGTCCCCAAGGCGGTGATGCATTTCCTGGTGAACCACGTGAAGGACTGCATGCAGAGCGAGCTGGTGGGGAAGCTGTACAAGTCTGGCCTGCTGGACGACCTGCTGACCGAGTCTGAGGACATGGCCCAGCGGCGCTACGAGGCTGCCGACATGCTGAAGGTACCCAGCGTCCGAGTTCATATGCTCTGCCTGTGGCTAGTACCGGCTCCTGGGAAATGTTGGGGGGGTTAGTTTAGCCAGGTGAATGTATCGTTAATATACTATATCGATTTTTGAAAGATCATAGAAGATCATAAAATATATTATATGGCGATATATGATAAGATCTGTTTATGAACAAAAAATATATATTTTTTAAATGTATTTTAAGATATATTCTTTTATTAATATAATATACATCTACTAATCTTCAAATAATATTACACCAAATTGTGTTTTTACCCCCTCACAGAAAATATTCTGGTTCTGACACATTTATGCCCAACATACAGTAAATATAATGATATAAGATTATTATTATTATTATTGTTGTTTAATAAATGAACGGCCACAGCGATAAGGAGGTTCCTGGTCCTTTTAGTGTGGTGTTGACCCTGCTCTCTGTCCTGCTCCCAGGCGCTGCAGAAGGCCAGCCAGGTGATAGCAGAGATCAGAGAAACCCACATGTGGTGAGGCTTACCCCATCCTACCGCTACACCACCCCCAGCAGCCCTACACCCCCAACACCCCCCCGCCCCCCCCCCCCCCAAACACAGGACAACTTGAACAAAAAGGCACTGGTGTCAGTATGCGAGGTACTATCTCGTTGTATGTTGAGTATGGAAATATAATCCAGCGGGCAGCATGCCTGTCTCTCTCGTGGCCCACCAATATGTGGTAAATGCTTCTGTGTTGTTTGTAAATGTGTGTAAGGAATGGCCTCTCTTGGGGATTCTGCTAAGGCTTGATTACAAGGTTCCTGGAGATACCGTGGAGATGCTGAGATGCTGCGTTTGTGTACATGCTGTTTAGTTCTCATACTCGGCTCCATTTCTCTTTTAAGTTATGAGATATTATTACATGCTCGCAAAACAAAGGTTTACTGCTATTGTATCCAAAGAAATGCACTTCTTTTAAATGTCTTGGAATTCAGTAATATGGAGAAAGTAAAAAAAGAATAATAAATAAAGGTATTTTGTGGGTTTTATTTTTCTATTAATGGCAGAAAGGCTTTTTTTTTCTTTTTTTCCCCAAAACATGTAGCGATGCTAAGCTAGGGTTCTTCGTCATGCTCTATACAGTACACATCACCTCCGTGTTTCCGGAACAGTCAGCAATGGATTAATTAGATTCCGAGTCTCAACTCATTCACCGATCAATAGTCTGGACTTTGAATGTTTTTGTTTTTTTGTTTGTTTTTTACCAACGTTTTCCCTGTGTAACCCTAACCCTGTTGACGTGCCACAAGCAGAAGCATCACACATTGAGAGAACGACTCCTAATATTAATGTATGATAACTTGTTTATTGACGTGATAACACACGGACGTTTTGAAATGTAGCCCAACACAAAAAACGAGAAACGACCACCCAGAATGATCTGGGCCTCTGGGCCGAGCACTGTGAGTCAAGCTCCGCCCCTGATTCCCTCCGGAGTACTCCTTCACCTCAGCCTGGCTGCCGTTTTGCCCTTGCCACGACCTTTGGCACTAGAAAGAGAGGCATTCAAGAAAGCGTCATTTGTGAGCCAAGTCTCAGCGGGCGTCTGGTCAGACACCCGTGTTGATCTTGTAATTGAAGCAGCAGTTTGTTCATATAGTGTTATGTTAAAATGTCTCAATGGTTCACTTTTCTGTCAGTATTTTCTTTTTCTCTTGCTTGTAATCTCGCAAACGGACAAATTCATGCTGATCAGTTCATTTCTATCACATTTGGAGTGGAAGTGTATGTAAAATGTAAGGTTATTTGGAGTGTTGACTTTTGCCACTGCTTTCTAAACGTAACACAAGATTAGACGTGTGAAGCTTTTTAAACAAGACTAGTTTCCCAAGATCCTGCGTACAAGGGTTTAACATTTTCTGTCAGAACTTTAATTAATAGGCTGAAATTTCAGACCGTGGCATATGTATATGTGTACCTATTCTAATGTTATGTTCTGTCTCTTGTTAATAACGCAATAAATTTGCCATGTAAAGCTGATTTGATGCAACGTACAATGCAAAAACAAAAACACATTTATGAAGGCGAGAGTTTTGTGCTTTGATGAATGCGTTTCATTTGGGAGGGTTGAGCGTGACGAGTGAGTTTGATGGAGTGGCGTCTGGTTTAGCATTGAAAGCAAGTGTTAAATAAAGAAAAAGCTGGATCTGTTTTGAGGACTGTTTGTGTATTTGACCGTCAACGGTATGCCTTCTTCGTTAGCTTAGTTCATTAGAGGGGTGGTTAGCTTAACGTTCAGTCATGACAGATGTCTTACCTCTGGTGGTCCTGGACGCGAGCGAGGAGTTGGTTAATCTGTAGAGACACGTTATTCAAATGACATCACAGTTTGAATTACAGTTGGTAAACTCGAAAGGGAAAACAAACTAAAACCTGATGTAACTCATGAAATAAGACCAAAAAGCTGTTTTGTGATACTTTTTGGGGAACTCTGCAAGCCACATTTAGTCTTAATAGTGGCCAGCAAGTGTAAGAAGCTTTATTTCTCACCTTTCACCCAAAATTATGTTTTATTGCTGGTAAAATATCAGCGTGACATCTTGTGTGGGTTGTGCGACTGGTGACTCACGTCATACTTTTGTCTTTTAAATTTGTCAGAGAGGTCAAACTTGTTGGCTTCCAGGTCCATCATCCACTGCCACATCTCCTTGGCCTTCTCCCTGAACACAACCAATCAAATGCCGTTTCATTAGCTGGTTATGAAGTGAATTGAACAGTTTCATGTACCTGTAACTATCCATCCATTCATTCATTCAAAGCCCTGTCTAGCTCATTGTCTGAGCTCCCCTGTCTAGATCGACGTAAAGAGCGTGATATTAATCCTTCGGGGTTAGGGGTTCGAATCCCACTGGGGCCACCCATCATGTAGACACCTTGGATACACTTGCCCACCAAATAGGATACATGTTACATAGTTCATTCGTCTTCCGCCGTACGTTAGTGAATCACAGAGAGGCCTCTCAGTGTGAGGAGACCAGCCGTACTTGAGTTTGTCCTCGTTGAGATGCTCGATGTTGAGCGGTTTCCTCCGGTCTGCCAGGATCTTCTTCTTCTTCTCCCTCTCCGTCTGCTTCTTGGCCCCCTTTCTGTTATCGCTCTGTTGCGATCAAACGACAAACACGTGAAAACTAGGGATGGCCAATCGTCAATTTGCATAAACTATGTTCTTTGAAAACCCGAAACGTTAAACCACACAAAATAAAATCGGAATATCATATCGCAATATTTACAGAATCGCATTACATATACAGTATATATATATATATATACATATCGCGTAGTATCGTATTGTGAGGACCCTGCTGATTCCCGTTCCCTCATGAAAACCGTGAAAAAAGTCAAGTGACTTCTGCTCACACTTATAATAGTGGTGGAAGATCCCAGGATCAGAAAACATTTCCCCATCAGGTTCACTGAGGTTTGGTTTCTAACTTTCTGAAGCTGGTGTTTTTCCCCATCAGGTTTGATGAAAACGTCTGGTTTCAGTGTACCTTCTGCTGGTGGGTCATGCTGGTCAGGACCTTCTTCTTCTTCAGATCATCATCCTGCTTTCTGCGCTGTTCCTCCAGCTCCTTCCTCTCCTTCTCCTCCTGTCCGCCCACAGAGGATTAACGGTTCAAGGTGAGATCCAGGCCTCCGTATCATCATCCAGCGATCAATACTATTATTATCAATATTATTAGTAAGGAGTCAAACACAAGTGACTCACCGCAAGCCTGGTCTGTCTCTCTTTCTCGTGTTCTGCACGGATTCTCTGCTGCTCGGCTCTCTCAGCCCGACGTTTCTCCTGCTCACACACACACACACACACACACACACAGACACTCTATTTATGATCAAGTTGTTGGACTAGACGGAGAGGATTGCTAATCTTTCTGCCTGATGGACACTCACGATTCTGTTGACCAGGGCGATGAGCTCCTCCTCCTCTTTCTTCCTCTGGATGAAGTGAGCCTCGATCAGAGACTGAAGCTCAGCCAGGTCCTTGTCCTGACGCTTTCTATGGATGTCCTGGACATGACGATTAGGATGCAAGACATCAGTTTGTGTGCGGGTGTGTTGGGGTGTATTTGTTTGTTGAAGTGTGTGTGTGTGTATGTGCACGTGTTGGGGTGTGTATCTTTGTTTGTGTGTGTGTTTGTGTATTTATATGTGTGTGTGTGTGTGTGCGTGTACTTACATCAAAATCGACTTTTTCTCCATCTGGGATCTTTGGCGCGGCAACGTTTGTCATGAACCTGTGATAGAACACGGTGTGACTTGGTGCTCTGTGCAGGGTGTGGATGAATCATAGCCTTAATGAACACAACATGGATACCTACTTAGGCCTAGGCCTCGATCCTTCCTCTTCCCCGCTTTAAACAGAACAGAATTCAAAAACAGGTTACATCAAATTAGATTGTGATGTTATTTTGAAATGTTGTGCATCAAAATGTTTCTATTAAGTCTGGTACGTACATAACCTCCTCCTCCATTTCTTCTGTGTCAGACATTTTGTTTAGTGTGAACCCTGGAAAATAGGACCCCAGTTAAGCTATTTTTAGAGTGACAATAGTTCTATCAATAGTTTTATTGCAAGGCGTGACATTAAAAGCACAATCCGTTATATCTTATTCATAAGCCATGTTATTATAAACTATTATAAACTACTGCTTATAATATAAGCTACAGTCTTCAGCAACAATGATCTTGCTACTCCAACGGTCTCACTGTTGTTATTGCAACGGCTGAGGAAACACATGTCATATTTAGTTGTAATATAAAGAGTGAAAGGGTCTTTAGAGCAGATACATCTACACATTAGGGATATGAAAGAAACACATCTGGACACATCAGGACATGATTGACAAGCTTCAATGACATCTTATCTCAATCATGTTTTGGGGTGAAATCCTCTAGGACCCATGCAGTCAAAGGTCAACGGTTGAAACGTGATTCCCTTAAAGTTTATTATGTAAAACAATTGTCACCACCATAAATATAACTGCAGTGGTTTAATAATAGGTCTATAAATAATCTGTCCTTGGATTATTTTCTATCCAACAAACAAACAAACAAATCCATCATATTACCAGGTAATCAGAAATATAACTTAAGCAAAAAGTAATTAATACTTAGTACCATAGCCAATTGTACTTTCACTAACTTCCACTGCGTAGCAAGCACTTACAATGGAGATTCCTTACCTGCAACCCAGAGGGAAAGAGGGCATCAGATATACTGACCGTTCCTGAGGTGTAAGATCCAAACAGAATGAACACGACGGCATCAAGGATATGGAGCCACGCCCATTCTAGTCATGTGACTCAATCAACCTATAGCAGGGCACCTTGCAACCGTCTATTGTTAGAAGGCCAAGCCGTAGTCCTTCACCGTGACAGCTCTTGCAACTCAACTGTCAATAGGGATATAAACACACTCAGACATGCATGCATCCATGGGTGCACACACACGCACGCACATATACATGCAAGCACACACAGACACACACAAATAAGGTAGGTGAATGTCACATTCCCAGTCACTTCTCTCATCACACTTCAACACTTCATCATTTCTACAGTTGTTATTTCCCTCGGGATAATAAAGTTTTCTTGAATCTTGTTATGTAGGACAGCCTTTTCACAGGCACTAAAAATAACGCCACATGAGTAAAACCATGTTTTTTTTTGTCATTTTTTTATTGCTAAAGCAAGTACAAGTTTGCACATTCAAACAAAGCAATCAGAATCCAACAGAGCTGAAAAACTTCTGATAAACTGAGGATGGTTTGAAGCAAACGGAAGCCCAACTTTGACCCAGAATACCCCAAAACAGAACGCTGAATATCTCAAACACATACAGGCTTTCATTTCCCTTGGCCGAACAAGTCTGCTGCTGTGAATGACAACACGTTCCAAGGTAGATATTTAATTCACCTTGTGTTCAAAACGGTTGAAATAGGCCTTTTGGGATAAAATAAAACGATACACTTATTTCAAGTTCTTGTGATTGAGTAACTGAATAGATTTTTGCAGCAAAAAACACACACGTGTATTATTGATCGTGACTTTGCATGAGGCAACAATAAACCATGACTGTCAAACCACCACGTCCTCCATGTTGAACACAGAGACGTTCAACTGCACTGTAGTGACCTGGCTGCAGTCCTGAGCACAATATCCCATGAATAATAATAATAGTAACAACACTAATAATAATAATAATACTAATACTAATAATACATTTGATTTATGTAGCGCTTCTCTAATAATGTGTGTTACTGTCATGCTCTCATGATTGTGTCCCGAGAGTCTATATATTATATACAGATTATTTATGTCCTAGTGGTCAGACTTGTTGGCAACCTACTCTAGCATGTGACATGCACGGCTAGGGGTGTCATCACAAGACATTGCATGTACGGGATTTGAACAGCGAGGCAGAGTGAAAGTGCATGTGTATGTAAGACATGGACGACCACCATATTTAATCCTTGCTATGCTATGCTAAAAGCTATGTGAGGATATTATGCTTATCACATATTTGGTTCACGTTTAAGAGGAGAACGGTGTAAAAATACATTGGTATTTATCACCTATCATGACATGCAGGGAGTTTGATATCGGTTCGTATTTGATACAAAGTTTGAGCAAACTTTGTATCAAATTTGATTTCTTAGGGTACACGACTATCAATGTTGTCAATTAACCATCAGATGCAACTTCTCGTATTGTCAGTATTGTTTAGGCTGTCTTAATATAACATAAAAAGCTTAGAGATATATATATATATATATATAATATATTTTAGGTGTAGTTTATAGTTTATCTAGGTCAATTAGGGATAGATTATTGGTATCACTCCATGTGGTCCCTTATTATTTTCAGAGGTTGATGTGAAGCTTGTGTGAGCCAACGGTGTGTTTCCAGGTGATCAATGCACTTGACGGCCTGTTGGATTTGGTCAGCGGGGTGGAGGGGGTGGTGTTGAGGTGGGGTCTCAGTGGTTATGGTCTCGTGCCTGCTGAGAGTGCAAAGAAGAGACAATTATAAATCTCTGGAGTCAAAAACACCAAGTAATATGTTCTCTTAACAATGAACAGTCCATGAGAGTTACTACAGTGCTAATACAATGTAGAAAAGTGTGTGTGTGTGTGTGTGTGTGACACACATGTCACGTGTGTTTACTACTCTAAATGCATGTGTGTGTGTTTTGAGCACGTATGTTTACCGCTATATATCCGAAACCCCCCCCCCTCTCTCTCTCATGGCCTCGTGTGGAGTGTAGTGTGTGAGTGATTGAAAGCTGTAACATTTGCCCTTTGCCTCATTCCCCGGGGATCTATTTCTGATGGAGAATCGGGGAGGTTACAAATGAGGAACACTATTTAGGGTTGAAGCCGACCCCCCCCCGCACAAACGCTTTCCCATTTTGATCGTCCGGTTCTCTGGCTCAGGGTGGCAGGTGCTTTTCAGTTTCAGTTTGGGAATAGACTTGTATGAATAGTTTACCCAAGGACAGATAATAGATAGACTGCTAACAATGTGCACAGCAAGGCGCGTGCTCCTGACTTATTCCCAGCACACATTTGCGTGTTTCTGTATTTGTGGATGATGAGCACCGGCGGCGCTACAAGGCTACATGCTACTACGTGCTACTACATGATACTGTTAAGTTGTGAACATTGTAAGGCTTTACTATTATCACCGGGGGGGGGGGGGGAATAAGCCGGGGCTGCTTCGCTGCTTCAATTGTTTAAAGACAAGGCTAATGTGAAAAGCAAGCAGCTGCACTCTGGTATGCCTGACAGCTCGCGGCGGTGCGGGGTTAACCACGCCCTCACAAAGACATGACAGCTATCCCAGGAGTCTGGATCGTTCTGTATCCAGAGGAACAAGGTCACGCCAAGGTGTTTTCCTTCTTTTTTTAAATACAGACCACAATGCCACTGGGCTGTGCACCTCACCCTCACGACCTCACCCTCATGACTCACGCACAAGACTTGAATGGGCGTGAGCAGCTAGCGCTCGCTGGCCTGCACTGCACTGGGAGGTTGGCAGGGTGCAGCGGACTAGACCGGAGGCCCGCTTGTGACTCCATGCAAGCTGTGTAGGACCTGTAATGGCCTCCCTCTCTCTCTCTCTCTCACACACACACTTTAAAAATCCCCTGCTTCTGGGGACCATTTCAACTCATTATTAAATACATCCTCGGTGCATGATCCTTCACAACGTTATTGGTAGGTATTATATAATAAATGTAACATACCATTTGTGACAAACTTGCCCTTGCCTCCAAATGTCACCTGTGAAAGAAATATAGAAGGTTAAGATTATGTTCTTTAATAAATAGATATACATTTTGATGGACAACTTTCAGATTAAGCATCAATTAGCAGATTTAAATGCAAACCAAAACAGCGTCTTAGTGGATGGCTATTTTAAAATAAATTATAATTAAGCGTAGCCTGTGCCTCACTCAACATTTTACTGTTCATTCACAGCACACGAATAATACAATAAGATATAGATTATTTTTTTGTATTGTTTTCTCACATGGATAAGATATTGTGTTTTAAGCCCTCAAGACCCTTGGTAACTAATGATACATCATTGCAGTCCCACAATAGTCACTGTAATGGCATGGAAGAGCTGCTTGGCATATCAAGAGAATAATTCAGTTTCAACTCAGACATTAAAGTTGCAATGTGTAAGATTTTTTAGTTTAAAACATTCAAAAATGAACTACAATTATCAACAGAATGTGAAGAAATAACAGTTTTGACGTTCTGTCAAAGACATCTTATTGTGTTGCAGAGATATTGTGATATCGTGCATTTCCTTGTTTCTTCCAGTAGGGGGCGGTCACCACAACTTTCTGGTAATATGCTGCCCCCTGTTTTGTGGAGGACTAATTCGACAGTTGGCCAAATCTGACACACTGCAGGAGAGTTTTTACTTGACATACAAAAAAGTGTTTCCTGATTTCGGATAAATTCGATTGTATTTCAAATGTCTGAATTGAAAGGGAAGCAATCCCAAAGTGCAGCAAAGACACAAACTGAGCGCATTAAGTGAGCGTTTCATTTCATTACAAAAAAAGTGTTTTCACCACAAAAAAAGTGCATTAAATCGTAGCCACAGCTCCGCATCTCAACACAACAATTACCTGCTTGGCCAATCCATTAGGTCGACTGGATGAGATAAACAAAATGGATGGCATCCCATGTTACCACAAAGCTACCAAACACCACATCTCCATCCATGTATGTGTGTGTGCATGTGTCTCTGGGTGCATGTGCGAGTGTGTGTGCGCGTGTCGGTGTGCGTTACCTTTGCAGGCGTGGTGCTCTTCTTGGTTTCCCATAGGCCACGCTTATTGCCGATGTCACCCGGCTTCGCTTCCTGAAGATAACACACACACACACACACACACACACACACACACACACACACACACACACACACACACACACACACACACACACACACACACACACACACACACACACACACACACACACACACACACACAAATAATCCATGATGCTGGACTGTACATCTGACGTCACACCCCTCCCACCCCCACCCCCACCCCCCTCACATCACTTGTTAAGTCAAATTACTTCAATTTCAAATGGATGAGGACAACCTTTGGCCTGATGCCCGTCTCTGACCTCGCTCTAGTAGACCGACAGAACACCATATTTATTCACCCCGCCCAACACTCAACACCGTACCTGGTCGCATGTCAGGAGGAAGCAAAGAAGAAGAGTAGAAACTCCAAAGAGGATGAAAGCTGAAGTGACAGAGCTAAGAAAAGAACAACAAAATGGCATGGAGATAAGTCAAAGCAGAAGATCATTTTTTTGAATTACAGTCGCAAAGACATACAGGGCAGAGGACAGCGCTCCACAAAGGGTTTCGGTGACAGAAGTGGTCACATTAGGACTTCGGACTGAACAGACATTTCCTTTCTTGTTTGGATGTCGTCGCCTGCAGTACAACGTCCTACCAACAGAGGTCAGCGTTGTGCTGCACATGACTGCTGCTGGCGACGCTGTTGAAGTCGTTTCTCATGCTGAGATGTTTGAAAGACTAAAGATACACCCCCCCCCCCCCCCCCCCC
>OOFB01029625.1:0-17952 GCA_900323305.1 Trachyrincus murrayi
CCGGCGCCGGCGTTCCCAGGGGAGCCGCGCCACCGCGCTGGCGGAGACCACATGGGCGCGGATGACCCCGGGTGACCTCTGGCGAAAGATCAAGACTGAGGCTGAGGACTATTACCACTTTACACTACACTGGTGTGTGTGTGTATGTGTGTGTGTGTGTGCATGCGTGCGTGGGTGCGTGCTTGTGTGTGTGTGCGCGTGTGTGTGTGTTATTTTTAGCCGCCAAGATGACAAATTGTATGTTGCGTGTGTAAATGACATACACTTACATGCAAATTCGAATAATCTGTTAAAATGTGAGGTTGTGTGTGTGTGGCTGCGTTCGGCCAATGTGTTGACTAAGCCACACAATGAATAGCTATTTATATGTCCCTATATGACGGAGTGTGTTTAAATAATTAAGAATACATTTAAAATAGACAACAGAGAAGTAAAAGTAATAAAGGCACCGTAATGCTTTGTACTGTTGATCACAGAGCGTCATTCTAAATGCACTGAACCATCACTCTGAATCAGAGAAGTCGCTTTCCTCGCAGAACAAGATGAAACAGGCCAAGGTAGTTTTTCCTCAATTAGAGAAGTACTTTAATGTGATTGAAACGTTGTTTACTCACGACGTAAGCAGCTATGGGTACAGCGGTAAGTATAGCGTTGCTGCTTTCATTGTTGTCTTTGTTGACTTACAGACATCCCCAATAATGATCTGTGTGTAAACAATGGTGTGTACAATACATGACGCCACTGGCACAGAGCGCTGAGTCACCGTAGAGTTCTCGGTTGTAGAGACTGGAGAAACAGACTGAGTTGTTTGTTTTTGTCTTGACCGCTTTGAGTACAGCTGTCAAAACAGTGTGTCACTTCAGAGAGAAGCAACTCACTTATACACACCGTGGAGTGTGTGTGTGGTTGTGTCGCTGGTTTAAGCAGCCTCACCTGGCCCGGGTCAGGCTGGTTAGGCTCTGGGGCTGCTGGGTGAGGCTGCACACCTGTGGGGCATTTGGACAATCAAGGCCCACAGGTTAAACCAGCCACCAGCACACACACACACTCAGGAGGAGCGCTAGCATGTCAGCATCTAACACCTGCTCCGGCTGTAACTGGTTTGTACACAACATCTACCTGTGTCCTGGGGCCAATTCTACTAGCTAAAAGCAACACAGTTGCTGCTGCCAAAGGCAGGATGGAAAGCTGGCAAAAAATTGCAGACCGTGTGAATGCATAAGTTAATAGGCTCAATAGGATCAGTTAATAGGATCAATATCACTGCCCCGTCATTAAGGTGCGAGTAGATCTGACTAATTGTGTGTTCCATTAAATGAATGTGTTGCTTAGATGTAGTATTCATATGGGGTGTAAGAACATGTTTGCCTTATTCTGCAACCCTGGCAGTGTTAAACTGTCTTGGGAGCAAATAAAGAACAAGAATATAAAAACATTGCATAATTGGCAACAAGCAGCTCAAGAAGCTGACAAAGATAAGCCGTTCCCTCCGCTGAAAATCGATATCTTTCATATAGATCCTCGTCAGGGAAAGACACAGGGTTTTGTTGGTCTCCAGAAACTCTTGCCGTCCTAAGAGACCCTCTCACTATTCACACACTGAGGTCCACGGGATCTTCTTGGAACGGTGATGCCACTTTCCAAGAGAATTGATTGGTCCGTAGGCGGTGCTTTTATACGCATTGATCTGTTATCTGGAACATAACCCATAAGTCACCACGGCGATGTACCCTGGTAAAAAGTGAACCACCGTCATGACACTACAAACCCAGTGTTAAACCTGAAGCTACCTCGCTAACCCCAAGTCCTGCTTCGTAGTGTAGGCCTCTGGTCGTCGGAGGAGTCGACTGCCCCATGCACGCACACACTGCGACACACACACACGTGACTTTGTTGCCATGGTTACTCGACCTGTGCATGCACACACACTGGATATCTAGGTGCTAATGCATGGCAGTTCATAGAATCCCTATTAAGTGCTTATTGGCAAACCTTTTCCACAATAGGCTGACATTAGAGCACTTTTCAGATTTGTCTGCAATTGGTTCAAAAGAAGTTGCCAAAAACACCCAATTTATTTTGTAAATGGGTTTTTACAGTTCAATTAAAAAAAAGGTATTTGTTGTCAGTTGAGGCCAAATATCTACCTAAAGAGCCATGATTTTTTGCTGAATAGATTGACTTTTTAGAGAAGGGTAATTATCTATGTGTGACATCCATGCTAAGCATGCTAAATGAGGTGCCTAGCCGAAAACTGGCGTTGTCTGGACACCAGAGTGCTCTTTATCCCAGCTAAAAATACAGTGAGAGAGCACAAACGTCTGGGCATGGTGGTGGTCTGGCAAATACACATTCCACTTTGTAATTAAAATGGTTTGAATGCTTTGCTTTCGAAGGAGCAAACAGAAGATCGCTTGCCGCCTTGATGTAGGGCTCATTCTGTATGATTAGCATTATCGTTTCTTTTATTTTTTTATTTCTTATTATTGTGTTTTTATATGTTGAATGACAAAATGTTTTTATTCAATTAAACATATATATGCTTTTTCTGTCTGCTCTTGGGGGTTGTGCAGCAGTAAAACAATGCTAATGCTAATGCAGTAAGACTAGCTACAGTAGATTCGTCCCCTAATGGCCCATTATTACTAGTCTTAACAGTAGAATCTTCTCCATTAAATATTATTACCAGACTTCAGAGTAGAATCTCCTCCATAGAATATTATTACTAGTCTTAACAGTAGAATCTTCTCCATTAAATATTATTACCAGACTTCAGAGTAGAATCTCCTCCATAGAATAGTATTACTAGTCTTAACAGTAGAATCTCCTACCTAGGATATTATTACCAGACTTCACACTCGAACCTTCTCCATAGGATCTGATAGAGACATAGTTATCCACCCTCCATGTTGTCCTGATTACGCTCACTCCTCAATTCAAATCAAATCAAACTTTATTTATAGACAAGCACTTTCAGATGAGCAAATGCAATTCAAAGCGCTTTACAGATCACAGACAGATTACATTATAAAATGATCAATTAATGGGGCAGTGAACCCAAAATCTTTTTTGTTGTTGTTTTAAACGTGGTAATATATCTTATATGATCGTCAACATAGTAATCTATGCCATTGTGTCACTGTTACTAAAATAAGACCGTCATTTAGAGAAAACAGGAGTAAAATCCTATGTTTTTGCCAGTCTCCACCAACCAGTTTGTGAACGCTCCACTCTGCTCCAAGAACTGGGCAGCAGTTGATTTTGATGTCCGCGTCCGAGAGAGGGTTAAGCTTCTCGGACACTTGTGTGTGGCGCATTTCATATACAACATGGCTCATTATAACGCTGACTGATAGTGTTGACTGATTTCTCATGGCTCCCCCTTCATGCTTCTCCTCCAAGAGGCAGCCACGCCTGTTTGTGAAGCCCTGGCGGAAGCGACTAACATGTAGTTCCTCTTCAGAAAGACTCGTAATACAAACAAAATACATTTAGTCTTCGTTCGGTTAGGATCTCAGTGACTACTTCATCTCCATATTATTGAGTTTTATTTCATTCAAAAGTTATTAGGGATTGAATATTAACGAGTTCTGGCCATAGGCTACTGCCAGGCGGCCATTCAATTCCCACCCTCAATGTGACAAATATGGATCTTTTCCTCTGCTGGCTGCAGAAATCTCAAAATAACGGTGTTGTCTGTAACGCGAACATCTACAGCTTGATCACGGTGGCGTGTGAACCAATGGGTGACGTCAGTCTGTTCTCGTCACACACAGCAAATCCCCAACGCCCACAAGGACTGGGTGTGTGCCCTGGCGTATGTGCCCGGGCGCCCCATGCTGCTGAGTGCCTGCCGCGGGGGCATGCTGAAGGTGTGGAACGTGGAGAACTTCACCCCCATAGGCGAGGTCAAAGGTCACGACAGCCCCATCAACGCTATCTGCACCAACTCCAGGCACATCTTCACGGCGTCCAGGTAAGCCAGGGGAACTACCCTGCTCTCCGCGGATCTATGGATGCATCTGTTGATCTGTATATGGATGTTGTGTATATAGATCGCTATTATACTGGATAAAAGCTCTCTGTGTATGGGAGCTGGCTGTCTGTCTGTCTGTCTGTCTGTCAGTATGTCAGTCCGTCCATCTGTCTGTCTGTCCATCTGTCTGTCTCTGTCAGTCTTTGGGTATGTCTGTCTGTCTGTTGGTATGTCGGTCTGTCTGTGGGCTTTTCTGTCTGTCTGTTGGTATGTCTGTCTGCCTCTCTGTCAGTCTGTGAGTATGTCTGTCTGTCTGTTGGTATGTCTGTCTGTCTGCCTGTCTGTGGGTGTGTTAGTTAGCCTGTCCATCTGCCTGCCCATCTATTTGTCCACCTGTCTGTCTGTCTGTCCATCTGTGTCTGTGTGTGTGTCCATCCATCTGTGTGTGTGTGTGTCCATCTGTCTGTCTGTCCGTCCTTCCGTCTGTGTGTGTGTCCAGCCCTCTGCGTGTGGGGGACGGGGGGTGGGCGGCGTGTTTGGTTTCGACGGTGCGGCCGGGGGTTAATGGCGGTGTTTATGCCTCCTATCTGGATATTTTCATAACAACATGGCGGTATCTTCCGAGCGGCGTGCTCCGGGTAATGAGTCACCGCTGCCAGCGCCAGCAGACGGACTGTGATCTAACGCTGGATCTCACCCACTGGGTACTGGCGGCCGTACGCAGCCAGTGGATTCTGCCAAGAGACGGATCAGATCCTATTTCTCTTTCGCCGTATTATCTGACAAGTGTTTTGTTGTTGCTGTGCTTCTATTAGAGGAGGTGAGATAATGGATGTATGCCCGCTCTCTTGCCACCACCCTCTGTCCTCTTTACTCTCTGCTCTCAGCACAACCCTGCTTCTGATAATTCACATTCTCATTCAGCCGTCCTCAGCATAATGAAACCTGTCTGCCATCTCCCCCTCTCTCCACTTATCCGTCTGTCCTGCCTTTCTTCTCTCGTCTTTCTTTCATCTCTATCGTTGCTCTATTCTTTACTTTCACTCCATCTCTCTCTCTCTGTCTCCTCTCCTCCCCTCTCCTCTCCTCTCCCCATATCTCCTCCCCTCCTGCCCCATTCTCTCCTCTCCTCTCCTCTCCCCTCCTCTCCTCTCCTCTCCTCTCCCCACCCCCACCCACCAGTGACTGCAGAGTGAAGCTGTGGAGCTACATACCGGGCCTGACTCCCTGTCTTCCGCGGCGGGTGCTGGCCATCAAGGGCCGTGCCACCAGTCTCCCCTGAGTGGCTCAGCCCACCGACCCCTCCTCCCCTCCGTCTGGTATACTTCTCACTAATGATCCTTCTTCCAGTCACCCTCCTTTGTTTCTTCACATCCTCTCATCTGTCTTTTTTTATCCAGAAGTTTCTCTCGTTTTCCCATCGCTGTTGTGCTGGCTTTAACACCCCCAAGTCTTTTTATTATTATTTTTCCTTCTTTGTTTCCATCTTTTCTGCCTTTATTTCTCCCTGGGTTTCTTCGCATCTCAACCGAAATGCTTCCATTAATTTCCATCGATGCCCGTTAAATTTTTAACAGCGGAAGAGCGTCCAATGAATATGTATGAGCCTAATTTATTTGACCAGTACAAGGTGTCGTTGTGCCTCGCGAAAGCCAAACAACAATGTGACGACGAACGAGTCGACCGTGGGCTACCGGGGAGTCCTGCGGATAATGACGTTGACTTGATGCAGTGTTGCTCAGCGTAAGGTTCCTAATGATCCTCCTGTCTACACGTCGCAGAGGAGCTTCCTTATACAAATCAGGCAGACGCACGGAGTTGTTTACAAGTTTACAGGAAAGGGGATTTAATGACTTTCATAAATCAGACACCAGTGTATGTGTGTACATTGTGTGTGTGTGTGTGTGTGTCTTTCTAACAAATAACACAGTGACTTCTCTCTGTCCTCGTCTCCGAAGCGACATGAAGGTGAAGATCTGGCATTCGAAGGCGTGGAAGAAGAGCTGAGGATGGGGGAGTTCCAGTGGATCGCCCAGGGGGATGGAAACACTGTAGCTGTGACCTCTGACCTGCAGCAGTCCTCTACACAGAGGGGGGTGGGGCGTGACCTTAAAGACGTAAACAAGTTAATTTATTCATTCGTCACTTTGAAAAGAAAAAAAATGACACAAGGAAGAGTGTCCTGAAATGCAAAATGTTGGACCGCATCGGCCATTTTTTTTTCTTTCTTTTCCAGTTTGTTTTTGTTATTCTTGACAACAATTTGCCAATGTTAAAGTGCCAAGTGCCAATATCAGTTGCCAGTTTCTTTGGCCAGGAGCTACACGGCCACCGCAGCCAGAGAAACACCCAGTAGATACGTCTTCTCCCGGCCCTGATGACAACACCCATCTGGAAGTGTCCGTCTGTTTATTTGTCAAGAGATGAATGAAAACAGAAGAAAAAAAAAATAACATGGCAATAGAATGCTGCTTCGAGACATCTTCGTGTGTGTGTGTGTGTGTGTGTGTGTCTATTTATTATTTACACTTGCTCCAGAAGGACATTGACGGTCATGGTTCCAGAGGCTCGTGACTGAAACTCCCTCAACACCGCCATCCCCGCCAAAGACCCGATGAGCAACTCTTATAACGTTTGTCCTTGTCCTTGTCCTCCTCACTTCTGAGACATGGGAGGGTTAGACTGGATGACCGCCGGCCTTCAGACGGCTAGCGTCTGTCCATCCGAGCCGGCTATGGCAGAAACACAGTGTGTACAGGGTGACGTTGAACAAGCCGCCACTGGAATGCGATACAAAACAAAAGGCTAGCGTTGATGGGAGACACGTTGTTAGCGTCGAGGTCACTGTAGTATACTTCAATGTTTTGCTTGTCATTTGTGGGTTTTTTTCCCCTTTGTATTCCACTGTCCCCTTTCTCTCTACTGTCAGTCTACGCCACTGAACCAACGCAAACCTTCCCGACTGTCTTTATTTGCCGCCATTTTGTTTTGCCCTCCCCTACCTCAAGTGTTTTTCGTTTTGTTTTTAACAGACGTTAAGGTGAAAGCTGAGCCAGCACCTATTTACGGGTCTCTGAGCATAACTAACAGGGTGCTTTGCTTTTCCGACGTCTGCGTCTCATTCATGTTGCTAATGGGCCCCGGGTGGGCCCTCTCAGCTGCCCACCGCTGACCTGGCATACAGCACGTCCATGAGGAGGGCCTCCGCTGTGTGTTTTATATCTGCACTGGTACCTGCCTACTTCAGCGGAAACTACAGATAATCCAACACACCCCCACACCTACACTCACACACACACACACACACACACACACACACATATACACTCTGCAAATACTTGTGATGTAAGTGCATTTGACAACCGGAACACACAGACAAATGTGCACGGACTGTGAGAGTCGGACCGGGGACGTCTTCACCCACCCCCCCCACACCCCCACACCCCAGCCTTATCCTCAGCATCAAACTGCCGAGCCACGCTGCAGACTTCACCTCCCCACCAGTCAGCTTCTCTGGGAGCGAGGGGAGAAAGAAGCACATTAATTGGCACCTCCCCCCCTCTGCCTGCGGCAGGCGTTTTAAGGGCTAAAAATAGTCTGAGAGTGAGGAGGGATTTCCTCTTTAAAAGTCCTGATTATTCTTCCCGCCGCCACATGACTGACAGAGAACCTTTCATTTAATGGATTTGGTTTTTTGTTGTTGTTCGTGCGAGGCTGTTTATCTGGTTCAAACACACACACACACGCACGCACACACAGAAACACACACACGCGCGCAGGCACACGCACGCACGCACACACACACACACACACACACACATAAACGTACACACACACACCGCCTTATTACAGGATGTTGCATGCTTGGATTGCGCAATAGCTCTCTGTACTTCTCTACAGCTTCATCTGGAGTCCATTTAGCAAGTTATATTTATTCACTCTACAAGAACACACACAGAAGTGCATTACACACCCACACTGCAGGCAAAACGTAATAAGTCTAGAATTAAAAGTTAGATTCTATTGACTCTCCTCTCAGTGTTTAATGGAGCAAGTGCTTCCTAATGTGCTCAGTGGTTCTGAGGTCTGTTGGCTTCTCTCGCCGGACAAGTGACTCAGACACGGCATGGACTGGTTAGATCCAGCCAGGTCCTGCCCTAATACCATATATTAACACACATGTCCGGTTTCGCAGAGGAATGGCCGTTGGGCCACACACACACAAACACACACACACACACACACAAACAGCTGAGAATATGCTGTGGTGTTCAGTGCTTCACATGGTGAAGCTGCACTGGGTAACACAGCATGTAGCACAATTAAGTGTTAGATTCTAACAGTGTTTGACAAGAGCCCCATTTACAATGGTGTGTCTCTGTACAGGCAGCTGCATTTGCAGTCTTTGAAATGTTTGACCTGGTGTGTGTGTGTGTGTGTGTGTGTGTGCGTGCGTGAGGGATTTTAATGAGAAAAATGTTGCTCTATAACTCAGGAACGAATTGTAGGATAGTTTTAGTAAAACAATTTTTTGCCATTTCCTAAAATTAATGTAGCTTTCATGAATTTAACCAAATGCTTTTTTTAATGTATTTATTTATTCTTCATTTCAAGGTACTTCCCAAGGTTTTGTATTTTTTCGCTGCTTTCGGCACCCGTTTTTCTTTTACATTCAATCATCCATTGTTTGTGTTTTAATCATATAAACATCTTGTTCCATCTCTCGTGTCCCTGAACCGCCGAGGCTTTGCAACTCCAAGAAGGTTAATTTCATTTTGATATTCAATCCACTATTCTGCCTGAATAACAGTCCCATATGCTTTAAGTGGCATTTCACAAATAATAACTCCTGTAGTTTATGGTACGAATGTCTAACGGAGGCCTTTACACTGGAGGGTTTTTCCTGTCGCACTCCTCTTGATCTGCACTGTACTTTGTGTACTCCAGCTGGGGCCGGTTCCGCTCTAGCTATAGCGCTCCAGCTATTCACTTTGTCCAAGGCTCAGAACTCAACAACCTACACGACAGTGTTTAATCTTTCTTTCTTTTTAGTTCATGTGTTTTATTCCACTGTGATTTTGTCGTACTGTGATCTAGTAGTAATCCCAGGTACGTTTGAAGGACAGCCTGGTTCCACGTTGACTGGAAGGTGTATTTTGTTCAAAGGACCCTGCAGATGGGGTTTCGTGTCTACAGTGTACTATGCGTGGCTTATCACCGATGCACACACAAACTTTGCTAGATATGGAGATTGCTTGTCCAGACCACTGTTGTAGTGAGCTCAGAAGCTTCTAGCTCTGCCAATGTCGACCCTTTCCCGTGTGCTGATATTCTGTATATAAATGTATCACCTGTGTTTCCAATCTAAGGAGAGATTTTGTCATGTTTTACAATGTAGCTGGCAGACAGAAAGTAGCCGACTTGCACTTATGCTGCTCATCAGTCCTCTCACTGTTTCACGGACGCGCGGTCGAGGGTTGAGACTTTACAGAGTTTACAATGGCCAATGTCAGTAGTCAAATCAAAACTTTTACTGAAATGTGTGTTTTTTTTGTGTACTGTTGGTTGATGAGTGATTGGTTTGGGGAATATAACGCTTTACATACAATCTGATCTGAGCTCAAGCACATTTAGTGTTTATTTGTGCACTAAATGTGCACTAAACCTTACAAACAATATGTTACTGCAACCCCATTGTTATAGGATAGGCTCTTATGAGCTATCACTACGCTATGGCTACCGTTCACACGCACACGCTCATGTTGATATTGCCAAACCAACTCAGCCGTCCAATCGGCAGCCGAGCCTGGGATCATGTGACTCATGACATTCTGAGTTAACCCCAGTGGTCCGAGCATCTGAGCACCAGGCGTGAGGCCACAGGTGTATACAGGTATATATTGCCTCAACACATAAAGGACTTGTACACGTGGTGTGCTTTTCCGGAGAACTCCAGAAATGTTATTCCAGAACACTCTCGGTGGTGGAATTTAAAAGAGATTCCAATTCCGCCCTGGAGTGTGCGGATTAAATTACTCGGCCATCCTCTCCTCCGCTTATTCGGCTAGTTTGGCAGATGGAATGACCTTCAAAACCACCACCACCACACCCCCAGGATACTGTGCTGCAGATTGTGGGGGGGGGGGATAGCATTATAAACACAATCAAATGTTGACCAAGCGAGTGCTAATGTGCTCTGGTGCTCTGTGGGAAAGCCACAAGTGCACAAACATGTTTTTCCCTGCTGTTGCAGAAAAAGATTTTACCCATGGTCCCGTGCGGGTGGGTGTGGTCCGAGGTGAGGTCACGTGCGTAGCATGTTTATGTGAACTATGAGCTCTTGGGACATGAAGCAGGGTCAAAGGTCATGTGTGCCTTTTATTGCACAGACTACTTCCTCCATAAAGACTGTACATGTGTGTACAGCTTTGATTATGTTTGTCTAGTACGTTTTGGTTTTTAGTTTTGGTTTTTGGTTTTTAAATCTGACAATGTGCATGTGACCAAACCATGTAAATGATATCTTGACTGTAAATAATGTAAGTACATATTTAATGATGAACACATGGGGGGCCCATGGAGAAAATAAAGCTAAGTTGAATACTACTGTTCTACTACTTTGTATTTTATTAGGGGTGCCAAGGACTGAATGGCATCCTGGTCATTTTAAGTCCCTTTGTCGATGCTACATATACCAAGTTTCATGCTGATTGATGAAAATGTCATCCGACATAGAAATCCATCGTATTTGCAACCCTATGCCTTTGCAACCAATCTTCACCACATTTGCATCTTTTACAGGGGAGCATGTATTGGTGTCTTAGATATTTATATCTTAATGATTTGGATATATATATATATATATTATTTATTTTAAAAAAAATTTACCTACCTTTTATGGTACTTGTGTGTAACCTAACGGTAGCCAATCACAAACTCTTTCAGTTATAGCCCCGCCCTCCGATAGTCATGATAGCTGATCACACGCAGCTGTGAGGCCTCTTAACGCCACAGCAAGAACATCCTGCAAGAACTTCAGGGGGCTGTTGAAGAGTAAGGTAAGGAGTTCAAATATATTATTAAATTAATTAATACAAAAATACTATGTATTTTACCATTCAGATGTTTAGTTTGAATGTGCCTTACTGCCTAACTGAAGTTCTGTTTTATTGATACAGGTTGTCTCGTCTTTATTAGTTGTCTTGATCTCGGCCTCATTCTTGGAAATTCAAGAAATGCATGTGTTCATAAATGTCTGGAAATAATAAACTAGGAACTGGCTTCCTGGCTCATTGGTAAACATGGCTGTTTCTACGTTAGTAGGAATAGTGCTATTGTATTTGATTGTGCTGCATTACTCAATAAACATATTTTTAGCATGAACTGGTGTCTGATGCATTGATTTGTGGTGGTAATCCTCTTTAAACCTTATCTAACCTTATCTTATCTCTCTTGGCCCACAAGGGTGTTACAGACGAAATGCAATATTTATATAGCCCTATATCAGTCTTAAAGGGCTTCACTGTTCTGTTGACCTCTGTTTATCTCATCGAGTAGCATAATCAATATTAGGCTACTTGATTGACAGTACAAAAGTATATGATAACCTTTTGTGTGCAATTCATGAATGGACCCTTTTCACAGGCCGCAGCCCCAGCATGTTTAATGTATATTTACTATACTGGTGCACTGCCATAGCTAAATTGAACGGACCCACAATTAATGTTATGAGCTACACCTGTGATTCGATTGGCCGCCATATTTGAGAGGCGAAGACTGGCCTGTAGACACATAGGGGGGAGATGCAGTTTTTACGATTGATTTAAAACCACAGCTCCCCCGTTTACTTGTATGTGTTTACAGGCCAGTCTTGGCGTCTCCACTATGGCGTTGACGTCGCACAGTCAATGCGGTGTGTGTGTATATATGTCTATGGTTGTGTTTATAAGTTAACAATGTGTCCTGTGTTCCTGTAGAGGCAGTCAAAGTGGGACGTGAGCAAGATGTGTTTCTTGAATCTGATGGACCCTTTTCACAGAGGCATCATCGTAGGATGAACCCGGGTGTCGCTCATACCGCTAATTATGTACCAGGGCACTGATAGTAGCCTCACCTTCGCTAGGTTAGTCTCCTACCCTGGTGCCCTGGTACATGTAAGCAGCAGACCCATAATTAGTGTTATGAGTGACACCTGTGTTTGTCCTACGGTGACGTCTCTGTAGAAAGGGTCCGTTGTGTTGCTGCTGGGATACGGCCTGATAGCAAGCAACCAGAACCTCAGACCCGTCTTCAAATGCCAGGAATAATTCAGCTAAAGGGCACCGCAGCATCTTCTGATGGAAGGGCCCATTTTTAGTTTTTGCCGGCTTGCTATTGTACTATAGTAGCCTATTTGTATTCCTCTGTGAACTTTGTTTGCAAAATCATATCACCTTGATGCCTGACTATGCATGCTGTTCAGGGAAGAAATAACCAAATCTTAGTCCTATTTTTCGTCCCTCACAGCGTCTCTGCTGTTCTCACTTGAGAAATGTTTTCTGCTGGAAATATGAATAATGTGATTGCGTTGATAAAGGGCTCTTCCTGTTTACCTGGCAATTTGCAAATGTCAGAGTGCTTCCTACGTCTAGCTCTTAATAACGTTCTCTCTGTTTGCACTATGAGGCGGTTTTTAAATCCTAGTCGGGTAAAAAAAGGAGGGATGTGGAAGTGACACATCCTTCTTTCCTCTGGGCTACTCTGGATGCATACGTCTCCATTTCCCTTTTGCAAACTGTAATCATCAGGGTTTTTTTTGGCTGCGCTTATACCCGCCGTGGTAGTCGACGCCGGCACGGTGATGTATGACTGCCGTTACAGCCGGCGAGGAAACCAAGCACCATTTGGTGGTGTCAGTCACTGCAACTCTGCAGCACACCCACATGCACACACAGCCTCACATGGACACGCACACGCACAAACCCAGGTACATGCAAATCCTCGTTGTGCGTAATAAATATGCAGTCTCAGAAATGTGTCTGTCTTGCAAATTTTTCCATCCACCCAATATATCAACACATATTCGCCTTAATGTAGAAAAAGCAGAAATTCCGGGCAAATGCAATTTGTACTGAGGTGGCGAGCACGCTATTGGTGAGAAAAATCACACTTAGGATAATTGTTCATATAATTAGGGACCCACTTTATTCTACCTTTCAGCTGAAAAGTCAAGTATATATTGTATGTAAATCTGACAGTGATGTATAGAATACTGTGCTTCAAATAATACTGTACTTGGTCTGCTAAACCAATGGAGACAACAGTTATTGTTTCCTTAAAACCGTGCATGACGAATGAAGTAGTAAATGTATTCATTTATTTTTTAATAACGAATAACGAAGCAAGTCCCAATAAGTCTACACATACACCCCACCCAATAAGGTATGTTTATTTTATTGGTATTTTATTCCTTTATGTGGCCATTTGCATATAAGCAGTTGGAATATTGGAACCCAAGTATTTAGCTTATATTATGACACAGAAAAAGCACAAATATAGGCAGTAAAGTTTATTGAAAACCTAATTTGGGCCAAACAAAACTCATTTAAACTTATTTGTTATGGTGTTAAGAGACATGAAAAGATAGACAATACAAAGGGAAGAGTTGATTAAAAAAGGCCCACAAACACAGGAATCCTCGAGACAAGCAAAAGTCATTAGAAATGTTCAAACAATACTCAAGCCCATCAAAGGGGTCTTAGGAATTCACACAGAGCATCTGGGCACGGCCAGGGAAAACAAGACGCTGCTTTATCAGCCAAATAGCTCGGCATAATCCTATTGAACTCTCTCTCGCCTTGGAACCAACAAAGTATGCGTATATTCATTCAACGCCAACGGTTAATTAAAATGTTTTAACACAGGTTTGTCTACAGTTTACGTCTCGCTTTTCACAGGTATGTAATGCTTGTCGGAAGCGCTTTGGACTGCCGAAGGTCGTTTATTCTGACGAATGATTTCCAAGGTATAATTTGTCTGAGGCGTCCTTTAATGTACATTGATGATATAAGTATCGGTTGACAGTTTGACGTTAATATCAAATGATGGCGAAACTTGGTCACTTAATCTTCTGGAAGGCAGAAGGCATCAGACAACATGGTGTTGCTGGTAGAACATTAACTCTGGGTTGATGTAGCCTTCTGTCACTTTAGCTGTGGGCCATGTCATATTGTGACATAACCATCAGGCATTTTATTCGCCGCAATTTCTTCCGCTGTTGACTCAACTAATTTACACTCACTATCAGTGGGTCGTTTTCAAATGAATATCCTCAAAGTCAAGACAACCCGCCTTTCACTCCAGGTCAAACACGAAGAACATCCACGAAGACTTTCTTCCGAAATCTTCTTCCTGAATCCTGAAAGGATCTTCGTGTCACCTGCATCTCTCCTCAGTTCATCTTCTCGCGTTTCTTCTTCTTCGTCTCTTTGCCATCTTTGGCCTCCGCCTCCGCTTCCCTCCAGGGCAGGAAGTTGTAGGACACCAGTGCGGTGATGAGGTACATGAGCATGCCGGTGTAGTTACCCACCACGAGACACAGTGGCTGACACAACACGAACAGACAGAAGACGTTGATGGACGCCCGGTCATCCAGCTCCACGCGGTTGCCCTTGGAAGCTCGCATCACTGCGAAGAAATACATCAACGCCACAGCCGGGTAGAAGGCCAACTCCACCATCTTGTACAAGCGAAAACGCTCACTGCAGAAGTCCAGTTCTCGACGGAACAGTCCACTCGTTCTTAGCAGTTCCTCTTCAGGAAGTGAGTGCCTTTCAGACCTTTGATCTGTTACAGAGGACGTTTTGTCAAATATTACCCCCGCTTTATGACTTGATCGGTGCAGACAGATAAACACTTGTTATATGAATACAAAAACAGGATTCAATTCTAGTGTCTAAATCACACTTATAAGACATAAGTACATTAATTGTTCATTCATTCATTCATATTCGTTCACTTCCCGTAGACCCATCGTTTACTGCTGAACGTAATGTAATAAGGGAGTTGGCCGGAGTAACATTCATGGAGTCATAAACATGGTTCTATGGTGTTCTGACAACTGATGAAACTAGCCTGATAAGAGCCATGTTTCTGTGTTGAAAACAAACAACATTGACAATAGACCCTTTTCACGCAGGCGTCATCGTAGGACAAACACAGGTGTCGCTCACAGCACTAATTATGTGTCTGCTCCTTTTATGTACCAGGGCACGTTCTTCATTAGTTCTGTCTACTGCCCGTGTGCCCTGGTACTTCAGCCCCCATAAAGCTCCAGCCTGGGAGTTGGCATTTGACCACTACCATTTGACCACTACACATTTCCAATCAGCCACCCAGAGAGCTGTCCCTGCGTCCGTCCATCTGTACACACGCAGTCTGTATGTGTGTGTGTGTGTCTCCTGAGTTCAGGATTCTCTGTGGTATAGGCCTCTTCAGGTGTCCTGGCTCTGGATTAGACCACTTCACCGTGGAGCAGGATTACGTCCCGGGACGAGAACACACCTTTATTTAATACGTTGCTTTGACAGCACCAGCACTTTGACTTTGATGGGTTTTCCCCAAAAATAATCACAGGTTTCCCACACCCCAGTTCCAATCAGAGATCAAGTCCTCCTATGGCGGATACTCCGCTCCGTTAGTAGTAATGCTGGGGTCAGTAGTATTGTGATAGGTGTTGGTAATATTGGGGGTTGGTAATATTAATATTATTGGGGGTTAGCAGTGCTGGTGTTAGTATTAGGGTTAGTAGTATTGAGGTAATAGTATAGGGTTAATACTGTTGGGCTTTGTAGTATTATGGTTAGTATTATAGGGGTAAGTAGAACTGACGTTAGTAATAGACTTGCATTATTAGAATCCAGCCTCTCTCATGTGTCTGAACCTGAATTCCTCCGTTCTTTACATCTGAGATGTGGACGCATGTAGAAAGAGAGAAATACCTCTTTATTGTTAAAGAATTTAATTGTAAAACAATTGTAGAAAAACACGCTGGGGTCAGAGACTGCTGTACGGGTGATTACAGTTATCCTTTATCTCCCTCGCTTCTCTCGGCTGACAAAGTCATCCGGTTTTTTTTGGCGTAATTGCTTCCAGAAAGGCAGTATTTCTGGTCAGCGTGACGCATGTGATGGTAAACACAGTAATCAACGGCTGAGGAAGCACAGGGAAATGGCACATTTGGTGTCCCCGCAGTGTTATTAATGTCAGCTGGGGAATAACGCCTTGACCACCCTCCGCTTGGTTATAAGCAGGACGGAGCGCTTTAATTGAACATTCTGGGGCTATTGATCACTAATCAAGTCAGCTGGCCCCTTTTTTTAGTCTGGCGTCACATGTGGTGACACCGGGCGTGTATTATTGGTTGACATTGCAGATGGGAGAGAGTGGTGTTTAGAACCAGCACTGTTAAAATCCTGCAAATCCTTCATCCTCCATATCTTAAAATACCACGTCGCGACAACCCGTCTGACAGTAGACAAACTGGGATTGGACGGCTTGGATCAGATATGTGAACTCTGAATGTATGTTTGAAGTGCGGATTTGAAAGACAGTGCTGTGCCAAAGCAGTAGTTTTTGGTAGCAGTAGCCAGATGTACCTTAACAAGAGGCGTCAGCGCGCTTTCCTGTTCACGTTGGCATCCCGGCTTCAACGCTTTTATTCACGCTATTCTGGGCTCACCAGCAGCAGCTGAGTTCAGCCGTGGAGGAAAGTCTTGTGATGAGACAAACAGCGGAACAGAAATGAAGTGACAGAAGATTAAAGCGCTGCTCTAATTGTGGCTTCTTCCCTCTAATGCTCTCATCCCCTTCAACAAATGTCACTTCTGGAGTCCAGAGAATGCATTAATGTGTGATTACGGATTCACCAAAAACCAAAACAAAACAACAACAAGATTTAAGCATCATTATGAATATATGAATATATGAATATTTCCTCTGCCTTCCTTTCGAATCACAGTTTTGAGGGCGTGTACAGTATGAAACACAGTGTGTCAAGAGACTTAAACAGCGTTAGAAACAGACATTGTTTGTTCAAGACCGAGCTGTAAAATAACCTATAATTTTGTAATGAAATTAAATGTAATGAAATGTCTGAACACTGCAACTGTACTCTTGGTGTCCCGTAAACCCATGAGGGTCGGGCACAAAAGAATACAAAAAAACCTCCTCCTCCTTTAGGACGAGGTCGAGAGGTCGAGAGGTCGAGAGGCAGTAGGGCCGGTCAAGTTCCTCCCCAGTCCTCTGACCCAGCTCACGACAACCTACTCATTGAAACATCTTCACGCGGCCGCACTCGCCCACGCTAAATAGCATGACTGGCTAACTAGCATGACTGGCTAACTAGCATGACTGGCTAATTAGCATGACTCACTGTGGCTACAGGGAAAGGCGGCGCTTCTGTGTTCTGCGTTCTGTGCTCTGTGTTCTGCGTTCGGTGTTCTGCACTGTAAAAAAATTCTTGTAGAATTGACAGTAAATTACCGGCAATAAAGTTGCCAATAAAATTCTGTAAAATTACTTTGGTTTACTGTAAATTAGAACATTTTACTGTACATGTAGGCCTACTCCAATAATTTGCTGTAAAAAAATAACAGCAATTAGTTGGGTTTTTACAGTAGTTGTACAATTATCTAATTACAATGTAGTATTGTAATTCTATTTTACAGTAATCACCAGTACATACATTTACAGGATTTACTTGGCAACTAAATTGCCGGGAAAGTACTGCAATTGTTTTTATAGTCTTTGTACTGTAAAAATTAGTGATCTGTCGCAGGTGTTTTTACAGTAATCTATGACATTCGATTTTACAGTTACAATTTACAACAAGTGTACTGTAGTACTGTATTTTTTTTTTTAAGTAATAATTTCTATAACCCATAACCTAAACAAGTAAAACACAACAGAGATTATGTTCTTAAACATGGTTTATTAAA
>OOFB01029628.1:0-17538 GCA_900323305.1 Trachyrincus murrayi
TTTCCAGCGCCACTCGCTCTCGATCGCCCTCTCTCTCTCACTTCGCGCTCTCTCTCTGCGCTCACGGACCACGAAAATAGTCCGTGAAAAATCAAAACTCATTATACTGGCCCTAAAGTGTTGTGTTAAAGTGTTAATTTAATAATGAAATCAAAAACAAATAATAAAAAACTTCCAAAATACAGGACTTTCTTCCTTTTTTTCCCACTCGCTCTCGCTCGCCCTTTCTCTCTCACTTCGCGCTCTCTCTCTGCGCTCACGGACCACGAAAATAGTCCGTGAAAAATCAAAACTCATTATACTAGCCCTAAAGTGTTGTGTTAAAGTGTTAATTTAATATTAAAATCGAAAACAAATAATAAAAAACTTCCAAAATACAGGATTATTATTTTTTTTTTTAAACAACCGCGGTGCGGTTGTTTGGTTTACATCCGCGGTTGCCGTGACACCACCGCGGTGGTGCGGTTATCGCGGCAGCCCTATCTCTCACACACACACACACACACACACACACACCTGAGTGCATGCAGAGCAGTCCCTGTACTCTTCACACAGGGTGCAGTGCTGCGGGGCCAGCAGCAGATGGCGCTCTGCCTCCCCCTGGTCCTCCCGGCAGGGCTCGGGGCCGGAGCGCAGGAGGCACCGGCCCAGGGAGGGGCACCAGCCACAGGACTGGTCCGACAGGCAGGCTAGACAGGACATGTAGGCCGAGCAGGACCCAGAGCGGTAGGGCTCCAGGAACAGGAAGGAGATCTCCTACACACAGAGGAGGAAGGAGTTCACATACTAAATATGTTGCCAAGCTACTCACAGAAAACGTCAACCTATCCTAATGGATATCACTACCACCTAAAAAGACTAGAAGAAAGACTAAAGAGATTGGATAGTAAGCAAATCTCAATAAATAAATACCTGATAACATTTGTTTTGATCATCAGAATATCATAAAAACCAACCGTAAATGTCACCTAGAAAAAGTCCAGTGTACTTATGCACTTTACATTACTTATATACCCTAGCCACGGGTGGTACAGAACAAATGATACTTTCCATCTCTCCATGACTCAAGGAGGCGGTACTCACGCTTCCGCCGGGCAAGGCGGTCCTGTTCCAGATCAGAGCCATCTCGCTGGTCTGTCCGGAGCCAGAGTTGTTGAGGTAGCCCTCGGCCTGGATCAGGTAGTGGTTCCCCCGGGTCAGGTTGGGGAAGAGACGGCCCCTATCCGGACGACCCAGCAGCTTCAGCTCCTTGTCCTGCTGGGCTGCCCAGCGCCCCACCACCTCCTACACACACACACCGAGAAAGACAACAAGACAATCAATCAACAAAGTGTCAACAACTGGCCTGGGAAACTGAAGCTGTTTCAGATCATCAAATCAGTCTGACTTTATAGAAGACTACTGAAGATAAGATTCGATAAGATTATCACTGTAGTGGAAAATATTTCCATGAGAAGACCCATACATGTGTCCTTGTATATTCTGTTTTGTATTAACCCATTGTTGCGTAGTCAACTGACTCTGGTTACCATTATGCTAAATTATATCAGGGCCACATGAGGGTTGTAAACATGAAGGCTGTAAGGATACGGCTGTAAGGATACGGACTGTCTGCCTGTCGTAAACATGTTTGTTTCAGTATGCCTATAGGGGGACGGGAAGAGTATAACCAGGGCTGAGAAACTGGAATCGGGAGACTTCTCTCTACGAGCTCTTAGAGTAAGCGTGGAAGAACTCTCGGCTGAAGCTTTGGTCTATTGTATTGTATTATATTATATTATGTTATGTTATATTATTGAAATAAATAAGCAAGATTAATTTACATATTCGGATGACTCTTTATTCACTAAACAGAGATAGTTAGGAACATTGACGGAGAATTCCACCACATCACCCAATATTTAAGTTGAAAATCAATATCAAACGACTGAATTTAACTTAAATGATATGAATAATGTTATATCATTATTTTAGTTTGCTGCTGTACATTCTGGAAGCTGTGGAACTGTACACCTTTTAGCTGTCCTTGAAAACCTCAAATTAATTTTCATAAGTATAAGCATGTCTCTACACTCCTCTCACCAGCTGGTTGGAGGCGGGTCCCGGCGCCATGCGGGCCTCAAAGTGGAGCCTCTGGATGCGAGCCCACATGGAGACGGTGTCGGTGGGCGGGGGCGCGGGCGGCGGCGCCCCCCACAGAGGGTGGATGAAGCCCCGGAACTGCAGGGCCACGTCCATCTCCGTGGTGGGACTCAGACTGATGGTGGTGCTGCGGAGGATGGACACCTGGAGGAGGGTGGGGGTGGATGGAGAGATGGATTCATTATAAATAAGAGGGATTAACACAATATTAATAATAATAATGATACATAATGATAATAATAAGGAAAGACGATACAAGCTTTCGAGATAATAAATAGTATATAACACGCAGCATGTGTAAGTTATTGGGGGGGACTCCGTACCTTGTCGGGCTGGGAGTCGTTGCGGGGGTGTTGGAAGGTGAGCAGGTGCAGTCCCGGGACATCGTTGTCGGTGCGACAGGAGTTGAGGGAGGTGAGGAAACGCGTACGCTCCCCCCACCAGCCGTACGTCCCAGAGATCTGGTCCACACGGCACGCACTGCGCTCTGCCAGACCGCACACACACAAATAAAACCTCTAAAAGGGACAGTCCACCGATTCAACACATTGAGGCTCCCGTTGGGGTAGTGGGAAAGAGTTTTTACAAAACGTTTCCAATATTATCTGTATTGATTCATTCGATTTATAGGTGCCACCAATGACACGTTTCGCATCACTATTCTACAAGCTACAAGCTGTTCTTGCAATTAACAAAAACACACACACGCACGCGCACCATTTGCTGAGACTACGCCCCCTAAGTATTGTGCAGGGGAGGCGTTGCCATGGGAGTAGGGCGCAGCCTGCAAACGACGAGCAAGCTAACGAGGCAGCAGGGAGAAGTGCCCCCCATGGTGTCTCTCGTTAGTCGTTAGCCCAGTGCCTGGGCTGCAAAATGCTCGGGCGCGGAGTCTTCACAAATGGCACTGCCGATTTTGAGGGTTTTTTTTATTGAAAAAAGCAGCTTGTAGTCTAAATACTACTTCCTTCCGCCAACCGACGACGTAGCAATGTGATGCAAAACATGTCATTGGTGGCACCTACTGTAAACTAAATCTAATTACAGATTATATTGGAAAGTTGCACAAAATTATTCAAAAAGGTTATGCGTTACAAATAGGTTGTTTTGTGTTTTGTATGTACACTTAACGTTTTTCATTGTACTTTTACTGTGTTTAGTTTTTTTACATTGGGGCAAATAAAGTAATATATTCTATCCTATCCATGTTAATAATTCATAGTACAACCCCTCTCTCTCACTCTCTCCTCCCTCCCACCTCCCTGGGTGGTCTCACCTGAGACGGTGAGGCAAGACTCGTTCTGCACGCACCAGCCGAAATCTCCCGGGGCGCGGGCCAGTGAGGCGGACGTGCCACTGAACACCAGGCAGGACTGGCAGTCCGACAGGAAGCGTGCCAGTCCGAGGCACCCCGTGCTGCCACACTGCAGTAGATACACATGAATGGTTGGGTATGGTTAACGGGGGAGCCCTATATAGATACAGGTATGGTTAATGGGGAGCCCTATATAGATACAGGTATGGTTAATGGCCCTATATAGATACAGGTATGGTTAATGGGGGAGCCCTATATAGATACACCAAAGATATTCTCTGACCAACTCCACCAAAGGTCTAAGATGTGTTTGGTTATAGGCATCACATAAAGGAGCAGATTGAATATCAAAGTAGTTAATGTAATATATGTAAATATATGTATAATGTAATAGTAGTAAATGTGTTTTCAAGGCAGGTAGGTGTATGGTACAGGGTACTGAGGAACAGGGAGGCATTACAGGATTGGTGGGCTGGTACTCTCGACAGCGGCCCTCACACCAGCTGCATTCTGGGTTCTTCAGACACATGCTCTCATCCGGGGCCTCCGCACAAACTGTATCCTGGGAGAGACACACGGTTTGTTTTTAATAATTATAAATCAGACTTTGATTTGTTATGGTTATTCCTCAATCCCTAGTCCGCGCTCGTGATTCTCGGATCGTGCCTTACCAACAATTACATCACTTCCTGTGATGACAAAGATGTCATCATTTCTCTCGACTCACCCGGTCTCCGAGGTCACTGCTGACGAACGGCGGAACTTTATAGGCCACCAGGTCTCCACGGGCCACCCCGCTGTAACCCCCGGCGACCAGGAGCACCCTGCCCTCCATCACGGTGGCAACATGAGAGTACCGCCCCCTCACTGACTCCCCTCCCCCTAAAAACAACAACAACAACAAAATGTTGACGATGCTTCGTATCGTCCATATCAGGGCTGGCGCCATCTGAATCTCGTATATGTGCCATCATCAGTCTCTCTCTCTGCTGCCACTCACGTATTAACAGTCCCTCCCCAGCGGACACCCACTGGTGACAGCCCAGGTGGTAGAAGAACAGCTCCTCGTCGTAACACTTCTCCTCCTGGTAGTGGATGTGGACGTTCCCGCCTTATTTTAAAAGAAAGGATTTTATTCGCATATCCCTTAAGCCAACTTTACGGCAAAGCGGTGACTATAAGAGCCATGGCCGCGCATGGACTTCCTGCACACTTCACGAACGGTGCATCACGGCGACTATAAACGACGCTTTAGTCACAGTAACAATCTCCAAGGGCTTCACAGGCCCACATTATATGACACCCCCTAACCCTGAGCCCTACAGGAGCTACAATCCCTTCTTCCAGGTTAGGTTATGAGAGCAATAGGCGCCCAACGGTAGGACAAAACAAAACAGAAACGAAGGTTGAGATTATGTTTTTACTAAATAGATTCGTAATGAGTAAAATCAAGTAAAAAAAAGAAAAGAAAAGAGAGGAGAAAAAGACAAAACAAACGGTGAATATGGAGAGACGGGTGAAGCTCCGTCTACGACTCACCGTACACCACCATGTAGTTGCCGATGACGGTGGCCGAGTGGAAGGCCCTCTCCCTGGGCCCCGTGGCGGGGAAGCGAGAGCGGAAGGCGGTCCAGAAGCAGCGGTCCACATGGAATGCATCCGTGTTGTTGACCCGAACACTGAACCTGGGTGGGGGGGGTTAATTCACTGTGTGTTAAACTGAAGTCTGGTAGTGACTGACGTGCTTGAAACTCTACTTGTTCTAATACTCCAATATCTTTTACTCTTTGTTGCAACAAAGGCAATTGCTAATTTAAAGACTGGGATTGTAAAAATGTCATCTCTAAGTTGGTGTTCACAGTCAATTAAAGACTCATAACCATTAAGCACTAGCATACAGTATATAAACGTATTAGGAAACAATCAGGAAGTTTAGGAAGTTCATCAGTGTGAGTGTGTGTGTGTACCTGGCAGTGGTCGGCCGATGGCCTCCGTAGACCAGCAGGGTTCTGGAGGGTCTGTGGAAGACCATGGAGTGGCCGGCCGTGGCGGGGGGCTTCCCCCCAGTGGGTCGGACCGTCTCCCAGAGCCCGGAGCCCAGCAGGCTGAACCGGGACAGAGAGGAGGAGAACATGTCCTCCTCCGTACGACCTAGCATCAGGTGAAGACATTTAATGATGCTCCTTAACTCATTATCATGACAATCATAGGGATTTTCATCTGGATATCGGTACATTATTGTTAGTTGTAGTCATTATTGTTCAAAATGACAATGATTACATTAGTGACCAAATTAGAAAAAGTAAATTGGGTAATTATTAAGTACTAGGGATGCTTGCGACTAATTTCCCCATTTTGTGAACGACTAGTCAAAAAAAAAGACAAAGCCTAGAAATCACAATCCAAGAGATACTGGGTGTATTAGAAGAGCCATCTGAAATGCTTAATGTAATCTTTTTATAATGAAATCCTATTTTAAATTAGTGACATTATTGACATTTCAACGATGCACAGCTTCAGAGTTCAATCCTTCACGGGTGCTCATTCATACGTCCATATTATATATATATATATATATATATATATATATATATATATATATATATATATATATATATATAATGTCTTCTTTTTCAGAATTGGGGTGGGGAGTAAGCTATGTGATAACCATGTCATATGTATTATAACATTGTAACCTTAAACCTCATGTATCAATCACTGTGATGTGTTATGATACAATGTTATATGTATTGTAACATTGTAACCTTAGAGTTTACTCTAGATAAAATACTATGGATAAAATGGTTCTCCATCATTACTGGTAAACAAAGACCTAAACAACTACAAGACTTTTGAACAGAATTGAATGCTTGACCCACCTCCAAAAACATAAAGGTAATGATCCACCACAGCCGCAGCATGATTGGCCAGTTTGGGAGCTCCCAGGGAATGTGATAAGCCGAGCTGCTGCCAATCATCCTGCACTGGGCGGTACATCCAGACGTCGCTGGACAGAGAGCCGTTGGCCAGCTCTCCACCAAAGATGACCATGTTTCCCTTCCACTCCAATGCTGTGTGGGAATGACGAGCTGTCTGTTAAGGACAGGGTAAGAGATAATGATAAAAGTGTAAAAAACAATTGAATGATGAAGAAGAAAAATAAAGTTTCAAGAAGAAAATGGAAATCAAGTCAAGAATAACTTGACAGTACGAGATGGTATTTTTCCTATTTTGTTTGTTTTTTTGCTAGCTAAGTGACCTACTGGGCAGTGGCCATAGGTCCTGTTGCTCCACTTGTTGGAGGAGAAGTTGTATTTAACCAGTTCCCCAAGGGCTCTGTTTAGGTCAAAGCCTGAAAAAGAGAGATATCCGCACACATATTATTGTTATTAGGTATTCACAGAGTATCTGTGGATACCTATTGTTATTGTAGGAATTCTTCTTCTTCTTATTATTATTATTATTATTATTATTATTGACGAGTTTATATGTCAAACATTATTGTATAAGAAAGCCAGCAAAAAACATACTTACTGGGGGTAATAAAAAGTTAGTATTCAAAACACTCCCAAAAATAAGGTAATCTTAGCCAACAGGGGAACTATGCAGTTATACTCACCCAAATTATTCCTCACTCATTCCATAAGAACGCCTGAGAAACATTCACCTACATCTATTAACAAATGTTAATAGTTTTTGTTATGAAACCTGAGTACGTTTGTCTAGGTGGTAGTAGGGACGTGAACAGAAAACCAGCAAATGGTGAACAATGTGAACAAGACAACAGTATAAACAGGTAAAGGTGTAACAATGGTGTTTAATGTGCTCTGTGACAAATAATACAATATGTAAAAAAAGCACTGCACATAACAGTTTTTACACTTTAAACTAGGCCATCATGTATAGGCCATCAACATAGTCATGCAAATCAAATCAACATTGTGTCCTTACCTCCAAACAGGTACAAGGCCCCGGTGGAGGAGAGGTAGACCCCGGCCGAGCCTGTCCTGGCGGCCATGTTGGGGTTCCCCTCGGTCACCCTCCACCACTGACCTGCCCCGTAGTCATCACGGAGACCCAGCTGGCAGCTCTGACCAATGAAGCCCGAATTACACAAACAGCTCTCCTTCTTCTGCAAAAGACCACACGGAACAAGAGACCACACGGAACACGAGACCACACGGAACAAGAGACCCAGCCAGTCAGTTTTTTTGTGAATGATTCCTTGTGCGAATGAAAAGGGGGTTAGAAGTATATTTATCATCCCTTACCGAGTCACATTGGCCATGTGCAGAGCAGGCCTGGGAGCACAGAGGGGTGGTGCAGTCAGGGCCGCCCCAGCCCACGTGGCACTGACACTGGGATGAGGCTGAGTCACAGCGCCCGTGGCCCCCACAGGCCCCGGGGCACAGGGAGAAGGTGTAGGTGGCGTTGAAACCAAGGAGGTTGTAGTTGGCATCGCTGAAGAGGTGAAGCAACATCTAGGGGGTGGAGAGAAGGTTCAGAGTACCATCATTAATTAAGGAGCAGGTATTACTATAGTATTTACTCACTTTATATATCATTAAGGAGCAGGTATTACTATAGTATTTAGTCACTTTATATATCATTAAGGAGCAGGTATTACTATAGTATTTAGTCACTTTATATATCATTAAGGAGCAGGTATTACGATACTATTTAGTCACTTTATATATCATTAAGGAGCAGGTATTACTATAGTATTTAGTCACTTTATATATCATTAAGGAGCAGGTAGGGGTGAGGCCCCAGTACTCTGTCTATCTCGTTACCTTGCCAGACTTGGCTTCCATCGGTTGTGGGAGAGTGTTGCCACTCAGACTAGCCAGGAGGGGACTCTGGTAGGAGTCCCCGTCGTACACAAACAGGTAGTCGTAGGTGCACTCGGTGTCCATAAAGGTGAAGTTCAACACGATGCGATGATTGTTGCTGGGAGCTAGCAGGAGAAACAAAGATATGGAATGCAATTATAATTTGGCTAGATTCAAGATCAAGATGTTTATTTGTCACATACATACACGGGGTGTGCAGTGAAATGAAAGTGGCAATGCTCAACAGAAATGTGCAAAGGGCAACAAGTTTACACTATTTACATTATAAAGAACCACACAATATTTACAGCACAATATTTACAGTAAGAGCACAATATTTACAGTAAGAGCACTAAGATACACGATTTACACAACTGATATCTGATTTGCATGAGATGGATTTCAATCTAGAGGTATAGCATATGTATTGATTATCATACCTTTGATGAGCCATTCACAGTTCCCATTGACAGAGTAGTTCCCTGGACCATCGGTGACATATCCTGGGGGGCCCCTCAGGACCTGCCTGTGGCCCTTACAGTCTCCAGCCCAACATCCTGGGGCCTCTGTCAAAATTAAAATCAGCAGAAGCAGGGAGACAGGGAGGACGGGGGCCATCCTTACCACCACCTGAAGACGGGAGCGAAGGGTTGCAATAGGACGGCACATTATGATCACCATCAATGTGTGCTATGTTTGTGGAAGTTCAAAGTAAAGTATTGCAGGACAACGTTTAAGAAAGGATGTAAGAAAAATAAAAAGTGGTAATGGTATTGACAACAAATTATTGGTCAGTGAACGGAGGCCTGATTGATAGTGGTCCAATCAATGGTTATTAAAGCTGTGTTACATATAATAATTAAACAGTCTAAACAGTCTCTCATTGCTGAAAAGATTAACTCTGCCATAAGAACACAGACTTCTGAAATATTAGTTGCATAAAATGAAGCTCAGATTGTGCTGTTTTGACATCTTAAATAGACTATAATCTAAAGTGGGTGGAATAACACACCGTGTTGGTTATCGTGTCCTACACATCTGATTATCAATACGTAACCTAATACAAGCTGAATGTGTCTTTTAACAACAATGTTGTGTTTGATGCGCAGCACCATCGTCAGCTCGTCCTCCATAACATGTAACTGTGATGATAGCTTTACAAATAATCACCATTAGCTCGTCCTCCATAACATGTAACTGTGATGATAGCTTTACAAATAATCACCGTTAGCTCGTCCTCCATAACATGTAACTGTGAAGATAGCTTTACGGCTGGACATCATATTAACATCACACGTACCGGACACATCAGTATATGGAAACATAGCTGTACACTACTGCGTTGTAAATATTACGGTAACATAGCTGTACATGATGACCTAGTTTAAAGCTGTACTGTGCGTTGTGAATATGATTGTTGGCCTGAGGAAGACATATAGCTGCAGGCTATAAGAAGACGGCTAGCGTTAGCGTTAGCTGAGTACCGTTAACGGACCGTTGGATCGGGTAGCAATTAAACGTCCTCCCACTCACCAAGTCCCCTCTCGTCGGTCCCGTTGTAATCCAGTTACATGTTCAGCCACGGCTGAAACTAGCTAGCTAGCATGACGGGTTACCGGTGCTATGTAGAGCTCTGGTCAACCAACCCTGGTTAGACTGGATGTCTGCAGCCTGCGACAGGGGCTAACCGCTAGCTCCTGCTCTCGCTACCGTAGCTAGCTTCACATCCAGATGCGCAGACACCAGGCATCGTCCCCTGAACTACACCAAATCAGACAAATGCAAATATGTCTTCTGCGATTCGGATAGTCTTAATATGTACTAAGACTACAGTTTATCTAACCAAAGTAGCTAACGTTAAGAACAGTTTCCGATTGGTCCATTGGGTCGGGTGGTGGATGTTGTTTTGGTGTTTCGGCTGGCTAGCGTCCAGTCGTTACAACACAAAAGACACCGCTGCTGCACCGCGTGCTTCCACTGCCCCCTGCTGGCCGTGATGTGCATCTGTTCTCAACATCTGCACTAAAGAAAGCCATTTCTCACAATGGTAGTATGAATGTATCTTCATAAGGGGCTTGGTTTGCATACAAGTTTATAACTGTATAGCAGTTAAACGGACTAGCTTCAGCTTTGTTAACAATGTATCAATTAATAAGTAGTAGCAGAGAAAAATCAGTGACACTTTACACATTTTTCAAAAATCGTTTATTGGTTCACAAAGCATCCCTATACCAGCAAGAGAGTTTAACTCTGTCTTTTCCATAGAGGTAGACTTTATCATAAATCATTGTTAGTTATTATCATTGTTTAGTTAACATAACATACAAAAACACTTTTGATACATAATATTAATATGGCTGATACAAATGACAACCTGAATTTAAAATGCCACAAACCAGCAAATTAAATGCATGTATTTATTATTAAATGTATGTATTTATCATAGTTGTTGTGTGTAGACACATTCCAAAGAGTTACCACACGACCATTAGCACTCATATAAGGTCTTAAGTACACACAATATATAGAGAGTGGGTATCATATAAAAATTACACATCTAAAGAAGAAAACACATCCAGCCACAGCGCGAATGAGTGGCTCCATGGTGATCTGTTTGTTCCTAGAAGGGGGGAAAGAAGAATACATTGAAAAGAATATCCCTAAAGACATGGCATGAGAAGGTTTCTTAGATCATATAATGACACGGCCAGTGCTGATGACAACATGCCATTCGGTGGACGCTTTTATCCAAAGCATGTTACAAATCAAATCAAACTATATTTATAATGGCCCTTTCATACAGTAGGCTGCAACACACAGAGCCTTACTTGAACAAAAAAAAGAAAAAACAATGCAAAAATAATAAATGATAATAAAAACAAACACAGCAGTAACACTACGGTGCATGGGTGGCCCTATTGGGAACGTCAAGATGTGTGTACAGCCATCTTTCCGGGAGCCAGAACCATTGGTGTACTGTGTAGTCCCGGGCCAAAGATCGGGAACATCTTCTCCTTGAACTTGTGATTAAAGGTGCAGAGGTGCGTCAGCGATCCGCCATCCCAAAACGACAACTCTCCTTTATCCATGTCCAGCTTGACGCGCACCTTCTCCACGCGCGTCTCCACTTGGATCGTCGTGGGCTCCAGCAAGAGCGCAGTCAGCAGCCCCTTGCTGAGTGCCACGCTCCACACGCCGCGCTTGGGGGACACGGTGAACTTCCTCTTGCGGGCCAGCGACTCGGTGCACACGCCCACCATCCACTTGGGGTTGTCCCCGACGACGACGTCCCACCGGTGCTTGCCTTTGGTGAAGCCCTCGAAGCCCAGGAGAAATATGCAGGGGTCGAAGCGCTCCGGGTTGTCCGGGACCGATTGACGCTGCTGGCTTTCTTTCATACTGGTCAGGTCAGGGGTCAGGTCCAGCCAGGGAGAGGCCGTGTTAGGATCCAGCACCACGGGGTCTAGAGAGAGAGGGGGACGGAGAGTGAGAGAGACCAAGTGTTACTAGTGAACTAGTAACCGAAAAACCGATTGATTCTTATGTCAGGAATGGGCTAATGGTGAACTAATACAAAGATCTTTCAGTTAATATGCGATTCAATTCATAATTTGTTCCACAGGCTTGTACTGGGTAAAATGAAACATAAAACAATTACTTCTAAGCTACTTGGTACAGCAGCACTGTTATAGTATCTAAACCCCTGCTATAACAATGTCATGCACTCACTGTATTGAACATGGGCCTGCATATTCTTCCAGATGTTGAAGCCCAGGGAACCCACATGCTTGCCCATGTCCAGGAGGGCTCCTGGTGGGTGCTGGAGGTCTTCGTGAGGCCACTGGGCACTAGCATAAGACCACAACACAATAGCCTGTACAACTTCCATTCACCATATAGCAACCCCCATGGGATCAATACATGTACAATATAAATATAAATAACAATATGATGTATCTGAATATGACATTAGTAGAAAATCATAATGTGATGTGATAATGTGTACATCACAAGGGCTCCTGAACCTGGACTGTTTGAATGAGCCTCATATGAGTGTGTGACAGGAGAATCTGTTTACCTTTCCTTCAAGATGTGATATTTCTGAAATATAAAAAACACAACCAAAGGCCGGCCAGTTAGATGTACTACGGACTGACGATTTCCAACACCCAATAGCATGTCTGAAGAATGACCTGCTAATCGTCATCATCCACAACAGCCAAGTCACCTGCATGAAGGTCATGTCTTCGTCTCCCATATCCCTCTTCAGACTCTGAATGAGTTTGGACAAAGAGGCGATGCCCTCGTTGGCCTGCAGGATCATGGCCTCCATGGTGTGCTTCTTCTGCTGCTCCTCGCCTGCCAGGGCCTTCAGGCGGACCTTCTGCTCTGCCTTCAGCGCTTCGTGGAGCCTAGTGAATTCCGCCTCGATGGTCTTTTGAGCCTGCCCGGCCTGGTGCTGGGGGATACAGGATATGACTAATGACTCTTACAGGGCCACTATTTTACCACATGTATTGTGTGATGTTGATTATCCATTTCTAAATTAGTGTCTGAGTGGCCACCCAGATGGATGGATGGGTGTTGCAACTCGCATTGATTGTAAGCTAAATAATAGCAGTTCCTAGTTTAGTTTACCCACGTTAATAAGTAGTCGAGTATAAAATGTACTTTCTGTGATGGTGTGCGAGTGGTTTTACCAAGACGAAGTCCTTGGTAATGGTGAAACTTTTCTTATTGTTCTTGTACAATTTCAGTTTTTTCTCCAAAATGTCTATTTTGAAGACGAGTTGTTCCTGTAATCAGACAATCACACGGACGTTAGATAAATACAGAAATACATGGGTCTATATCATGATTGTGACAGTCATGTATCTTTACCTTGCAGTAAGACAGTCCATCTTTTAGGGAGATCAACTCGTGACCTTGGTGCTGTGTCAGACACTCAGTACACATCAGCGCCTGGTCCTTCGTGCAGTAGAGCTGGAATTCAAGGCCGTGCATGGGGCAGATGGTCTGCAGGGCAGGCCGGAGTCTGGTCTGCCATCTCTTCTCCTTCCGGAACGACTCGCAGGTGTCGCTGAGCGCTCGGTTGGGGGTCGGCTGGCCCCCCTCGAAGACGGCCCTGCAGACCGGACACGTCCTGTCCGAAGACTTCCAGCAGCGCTCCAGACACTCTCGGCAGAAGCTGTGAGAGCAATTTAAAAGCAAGGGGTCCCGGTAGACCTCACGGCAGACGGGACAGCTCAAGTCCTGCTCCAGAGGCAGGAGCCCTTCAGACGAGTCCAGGTCCATGGTCTGGTCCATCGGTCCGAGGCCCTCCGCGGGTTTACTTTCACTTTAAAATAGCCAGCAAAACGATACTTATTCGACACCGTTTTGGTTCTTCGTTTTATTGTTTCGGCGATATATTATACTTTGAATAAGCATATTATATAGCAGGTCTAATTAGTTTGGCCAAATAGTCGCAATTGGTTTGAATGTGAAAAGTTGTTCACCGTCGTAGTGTTGAACGCAGCAGAATGTGCTGGCTGTGATCTCGCGTAGCTAGCGATACATTCTCTCGCGAGATACTCTTCCTTCTATTCCAGCGTCACATTTTGTCCACAGACACTTTGTCAACAAATACAGTCGGAAAGATATGTATTATTTATTTTGTATTCAGCATGCAAATAAAATGTCTTGAGCTGGACTGTTCATCTGCACAGGCCTATAGTGAGGAATTCAAACAGAATTGTAAAATGTTATTGCCATCAATTCTTGGCAAGTGCGATGCTGAATCAATGCATTCAAATAAAAACATTTGATCTTTAGTAATGTAAACTTATACGTGATGACTAGTAATGCATTGAGAAGTTTTGTGGGGCGGGCAGTACTAGCTGTCGAACGTGCATGTAGGCCTTCTATAACGGAGAAACTGACGCCATATTTTGCAAAAAATATCAACCGATTCCTTTCAGAGTCGGTTCACCCATCACTACTATGAAAACAAAGTGGGAGAGGTCGTTAGATGTAATACAAGCACCGACCAAGAGGGGGAACCATATTCACACAAAACAAAGTATTTGTCCTGCATGTCTGTATGTCATACTTGGAGATAGTTGATATATCTTTCATACATGCAGGCCTTTATTACAGTACAGTCTCTTTTAATTTAAAAATCCCTTGTACAAGAGAGACCTGTCCAAAATAACACAGCAGCATAAGCCTACAGCAAAACACAATAAAACATACAGTAAACACCACCGAAGAAAAGTAAATTTTACACATTGAATCTGGCAGAGAAGAAGAAATAAGAATGACAAGAACGACAGCTGAGCACCACATCAGGAAGGACTGGCAGGAAGTCCTCAGGAGTTCAGGGTTTTGTTTTTACAACTCCTTAACATTTCACTTTTTCATCTTCATTTCATAGTCATAGTCTGGTTCACCACATCCATAACTACTAACTAACTAGTCTGGTTCAACACATCCATAACTACTGATATGATACTGCATCATATATAAGTTACAATATATGATACAGGTATGACTTTATTCTGTTCAACCTAACCACTTTCTCCATAAGCCCCTCTCAACCACAGATTGACACAGATCCACCGTCCCATATTAGGCTTATAGAGCATTTATAGATTCGATATAATCTCTATATCATTATCTTATTGAATAAGATATATGGACATCAAAAATCCTCTAGTTACATGTATATAGATTTTCCAATCTATAAATGCACTATAATAATATGTAATATTATAATTAGTATATAATTAGTTCTCACTAATGGAAAAACTTACTTCTTATGCTATTCCTGAAAATTAATGGATATTGGATGTCCAAATGGGCTGAAATAGGATACTACACACATATCTGATAGAAAAGCCTTCTGTATATACTGAAGAAAATCCACATGCATACAAATCATTAGATGCCTACAGTTATATCCTGTGTGGCCACGTTCAAATGTATACTATGACATATGTTTGGACTATTACGACCCCAATCCACTATTTTAAAGACTTGGATCCTTAACTGCCCTCTGTTTTTATTAAAGAGATGTGAATCCCATTTCCACTGAATTTAATTATTATGTTGTTGTAAAAACATATAGGCTGTAATGGTGGCCAAGATATCATGACTCATGGTTAGTTAATAAGCGACCTTGGTTCAACATATTTCCAAGGTATGCTCAGAAGCGTCCAAATGATCTCGTAAGGAAGACAAATTGTTGTACCTTAAAGTTTCCATCAAAGCCACAGCCGTCTAATGAACCTTTGGAATGAAAATGAAATATGAGTCACTTCGGTAAGTACCCGACTATGCAAAGTCAGGGGATGAAGAGGGGTTAACGGAGCATTTTTACATTGAGAACATCCTCCCACTATGCTCTCATGAACATTCTCCAAGACACTGGTTAGCAACCCGGCGGTGAATACATGTATAGCCATTGGTGCACATGTCCCCTCCACATTTAGAAATTATACATTACATCCCCTCTTTTACCAGTGTTACACTTAATTTTTAACAAGACATGCTCATTGCTCATGTGATTAAAACACATTTTCAAAAAGTACAATAATTTATCATAATAATACAAAAATGATAAATTAATATAGTACATAGGCCTACTGGAGAGAGAGGGAGCACCATGTCTGCAGGTCCTCGTACATTGTTAAAAATTCCGATTTATTAATAAAAGGTTTTATTTCTCAGTCAGTGCTGACCAATTCCCCACCTGTCACACCAAATGTGCACCCCTGTGTATAGCTACCATTTTAAAATGTTTTCTGTAAATAGTGAGGCAGTATTGGCGTGTGTGTATGTACGCGTGTGTCCATTCATTCCGAGAAAGACAGAGCCTGGAGGAGAGAACAGAACAAAGGTTTCAGGTTACCTATAAAACGCAACTGCAGTTTTCTTTTTAAATTAGAAACTTTTTTGCCGCTTACAAGGTGCATCACCTTGCAGAGCAAAGGTCAAAGTCAAAGTCAAAGTGTTTTATTGATCACTTGCACAGTACAACACAGGGTCATTCCTAGGCAGTGAAATTCTTATGACATGGCAAGCCCACAATACGTAGAACATTACAGAATAAGAAAAAATATATATATATAAAAAAAGTTTTAAAAAGTAAGAAAAATGTGCATAGTAAAAAATATACATAATAAGATAAATAAACACTAGCTTTTTAAAAGTATAAAGTGTAAAGTGGAGGAGTGCGGATAGATGTGCGGATTAAATTAGGTAAAGTGACCAGGGCGTAATTAACCAGTGATCAATATGATCAATAGGTAGTGTAGGTAGTAAGCCTGATGGCTTGTGGAAAAGGTGACGTGATGAGTGTGTACTCATGCAGCGCATCCTGTCCAAAAGCATATGTGGCAGCAGTCCTGCACCAGGTGCACTGCATGCAACAGGAAGATGAAAATAAGGTGTGAATGAAAACAGCAACGCGGTGGAGGATTCACAATGTGACTGAAAAAAATGCGTTACACAGGTGTGTACACATTTTGTCACACTGGCACATTGTGTGTGTGTGGTATGTATGTGCTGTGTACATGCATGTGTGTGTGTGTGTGTGTGTGTGTGTGTGTGTGTGTGTGTGTGTGTGTTTGTGTGTGTGTGTGTGTGTGTGTGTTTGTGTGTGTGTCTGTGTGTGTGTGTGTTTCTGCATGTGCGTCTTGGAGGAACAGAGAGAGGGAAGTGGCTGTCAGACTTAAAAAGAGAGGAATAGAGAATGCTGATAATATATGCATCTGAACTATTCTTCAACAACACAGTTCATGATAATAACTATGCCCCTTTCTACGCAGTTTCACATTAAAACAGTAATTTAATGACAACAAAATCATGTGAAATGAGTTTTTGGTTCATGAAACATTTGGGGGCTCAAAGGTAAGTAGGGAGGTCCGGGGATCCTGCTTTTGGTTGCCAAAAACCATTTCAACACATTTTGAGATTGATCGAAGGACTAAAATCACTGAACAATCGTACAAGTTTGCAGCCTAGTTGATTAGTAATTACCTTTAATTTCCGCCATACAACATTTTTTGCAGACACAAAGGTAATGTAATGATTCTCCTCATATGTGCTGTCTTGTTAGCTCTCCTCTCACATCCTCTCACATCCTCTCTCCTTCCTCTCTCCCTCCTCTGCCCTCTGGTCCTCCTCTCTATATTGTGAATAAGTCATAGTGTTAAGTACTTTAACTTTCATTTAGGTTGCCCATAATTAAAAGAAAGCAGAGATTGA
>OOFB01029631.1:0-11396 GCA_900323305.1 Trachyrincus murrayi
CAGACATTGTGATGTATATTATGGTAGTGGTTGAAATTCCCCAACAGTAGTAATACATGCTTTCAAATGGTCCTACCCTATGTCAATAGCATGCACGCGCACACACACACACACACACACACACACACAGACACACACACACACACACACACACACACACACACACACACACACACACACACAAAGACAGAGACAGAGACACACACACACACACACAGACAGACAGAGAGAGAGACACACACACACACACACACACACAGAAAAAAATGACAAAAGACAGGTGGAAAGAGAGAGGATAATTATAAACATTTATAAACATTACATATATAATATAAACATTATAAACTATTTTGACACTAAAATGTGAAAATCATACGAATGAAACAATATTCCATTACAATGTAACCCTTCCCTGATGCTGTCTTTCATTGACAAAATTATTATATTTCATGTGATGACCTTAAGTCAATATGTTCTTCAGTATTATCAATCTCTCTATGAGAATATATTTAGAATTCATATCCAGACATTGTGATGTATATTATGGTAGTGGTTGAAATTCCCCAACAGTAGTAATACATGCTTTCAAATGGTCCTACCCTATGTCAATAGCATGCACGCGCACACACACACACACACACACACACACACACACACACACACACACACACACACACACACACACACACACACACACACACACACAGAGACACCGGGGTACCTGAGAGACCCCGTTGGGGGCTGGTAGCTTGTGGAGCAGGGTTGGTTTGCAGGGACAGTGGGAGGCGATGCTGTATTTGTCCCTCAGACAGTGCATGGAGCTCACCAAGTCTGACAGCACTATGGACACAATGCAATGACAGTTACAAGAAACAACACAACAATAATGAGATGGATGGACATTAAGAACATGGTAAAATATGATTACAAAAATGGCGTTATATGAAATATTTGTGAATGAAAGAGAGAAAAAGAATGAAAGAGACAAACAGAATGAAAGAGACAAACAGAATGAAAGGGTAATGGACAACAAATAAGCAGGAGGGCTAGTAATTGACTCCAAGACAAAAAACTACAAAAATAAACAGGAGTGAAATGTTTTATTAAAGTTTTATTTATTTAACTATAATTGTTCTTACCAGCGCCCGGTATAATCTGTGTTGGCATGAGATGTTTGTGGTCGTGTGGTTGTCCTTTAACACATTTCAGCCAGGCATACAGATCTTTGTCTGAAGATAGTACAAATAGAGATCAACAACAGTATAAAAACAACATGACTAAAATAAGTTTATATCCTATATATATAGACAAGTGAGTGATGAGGCAGCCATGTACATACTGTGCTGACCTCTGGAGCTCTTCCTCTCCTTGGCCTTGTAGCAGTCCAGGCAGACGACGAAGCCACACTTCTGACACACCCAGTGGATGTTGAACAGGGTGGCCTCGCAGGCGTCACACATTTCCCTCACGCCCCGCACCGCACGCTTCCACGCCAGCTTGACTGCAATCAATTCAAACCACCAGCAGCACTAGTAAGTACAACACACACTACTGTATCCATGAAGAAATCCATGAACATTTCACCATCAGTATAATGCACAGCCTTAATACATAATTCCATTATTTATGCAGCAATATGCTTATAGGCAGTTATGTCACAGCCTTTACAGTAAAATTGCAGCAGTTCAGCAGTGTATTTACAAAGACATGATTCTATCAATATATCATAATATATAAAGTATTTCACTTGTAGGTCACCAAAATGGTTTCTATCGCCGCAGGGTGCTCAGTAGAAATAGTCTAACTTTTCCCACGCACCCCCCAATACACCGCTGCCTGCAATTGGTTAACAAATACCAGGTGAATGATTATGTCAGTATCTGGTATCTGTAAATATTTGGTATCTGTACAATATGGACTATAGCGTCCCTGTAGTCACACACGACACATGAAGCCCTATAGTCACACACATGACACAAGAAGCCCTATAGTCACACACATGACACAAGAAGCCCTATAGTCACACACATGACACATGAAGCCCTATAGTCACACACATGACACATGAAGCCCTATAGTCACACACAAGAAGCCCTATAGCCACACACATGACACAAGAAGCCCTATAGTCACACACATGACACAAGAAGCCCTATAGTCACACACATGACACATGAAGCCCTATAGTCACACACATGACACAAGAAGCCCTATAGTCACACACATGACACATGAAGCCCTATAGTCACACACATGACACAAGAAGCCCTATAGTCACACACATGACACATGAAGCCCTATAGTCACACACATGACACAAGAAGCCCTATAGTCACACACATGACACAAGAAGCCCTATAGTCACACACATGGCACATGGTGACTATATTGTCAACAGGGTTGTTGACATCAGCCTATGCCAACAAGGACATTTAGATTCCGTGGATATGGACGTGAAGACTCACCGTCTTTCCTGACCCAGGAGGCGGCGCTGTTCTCCGTGGCGACCATCTGACAGAACTTGTCTCCGATGAAGCCCAGGATGTAGTGGGCCGTGCTGCGCTCCAGGGGACTCTCCTCCAGCAGCCCGGGGAGCCACAGTGCCAGTGCCTCCTCGTCAAACTGGTCCGGGGTGGAGAAGCCGTCCATGCGGATCACCCCGTTCTTACTGTACGACAGGCTGGGGGGGGGGGGACAATATGATTCATATCCTGTTCCTCTGAATCATACATGTACATGCACCTGGAATGTAGACTACCAAGGACCCATAGTATGACACAGGCTTGCTAGTCACAGTAAACCAAATGAAATCCTAGCATGCTGGTAAAAACATTAGAAGGCCCACTCAAAATGTGCTTAACATGGCAGATGGAGGGAGATAAATGGTGAGAGAGAGAGGTAGAGAGAGAGAAAGAGAGAGCCTGCTCCGTTCACACTGCAAGCCTTGTGAACTTTGGTGTTTTGTTTGTTGTTCACATTATCTCTTAAATGTGGCCGATATCAGATTCCAGTGTGAACTGGTCACAGTCCTGAACCGACCCGCATGCGCTAAACAACAATAACAAAGACATCACACGCAGCACGGTGTCGTACGGAAGTAAACATGAAGTCAGCGTTTACGGTTTCATTTAAAAGTTGATAGTGTTTCCCATACATTGATTTATTTGTGGCGGCCCGCCACAATATCGACATTGACCGCCACATATTGATTTTCTATTTTGTTTACTATTTAAGGAGTCAAAAGCCTTTGCTGCTGCGCAGTCATGCATTGTTGTTGAGGCTTTATAAAATAGGTTGGTTCACCAGCATTTAGTACGTTTAGTCCCTGCGCTTTTGACAAGTTTTACAATAATGACCGCTCACCAGGAACGTCCCGACATACAAACTGAAAGTGAAATGTATAGCAGCATAGCGCTGCTGTGGTGGTGTATTAAAAAAATCACATCTCAATAGCAGCTTATGCAGTTTGAACGTTATTTTCGAAAGATATTGAATATTCAACAGATATTCACGCTCTGAATTAGCGATGTGACGCGGTGAACGAAAGATGTGATCACCGGTAGTCCCGTGTGTCTAGCGGTGTGTACCTGCCCAGGAGACGGTATGAGTCCCGTGTGTCTAGCGGTGTATACCTGCCCAGGAGACGGTATGAGTCCCGTGTGTCTAGCGGTGTATACCTGCCAAGTAGATGGTATGAGTCCCGTGTGTCTAGCGGTGTATACCTGCCCAGTAGACAGGGCTTCCCAGCGAAACCGTCGGGCAGCAGCACTCCTCTCTATAGAGTCATGGTCAATATTTCTACAAAATAGGCGAATTACAAAGTACCCTGCTCCTAACGAAAACACAATTAAATCGAGTCGGAGCCAGGAGTGGTGGGATCGTGATGTGAATGGCTTCACTGAAACAGATTTCGTCACTGTCCTTCCACTGACAACATCCATCACAGCCGTCTTCCACGTTTGAATTCACAGAGTGACTCCCGCCAGCGCAGAATTGTGACGAATGTCGGTCTAGAGTAACGTAAAAGTCGAATTAATCCCGATATTCAGACCTGAGGTCACATTGCAAAAAATCAGACCTGTATCTGATTTAGGACCACATATGAAAGTGGCCCAAACCAGAATTGAAAATATCAGATTCCATGTGATAAAAACATTGGATTGCCACTTTTGCTTGCAGTGCGAACGAGGCCTTTGTCAGATTTACCCCACTAGACCCCAGAAGTATGCTTCTGGATTATCTAACTTCTATTTGTTTGCATGCGTGTCCTTGTATAGCTTTTCAAATGTATGCATGCATGTGTCCAAGAGAGAGAGCGAGAGATAGAGATATATAGAGAGAGAGACTTTCCATGCGATGCAGAAACTGATATGTTTAGAAGTTAAACAGGAATGAGCTACGAGAAGATAGGCTTGGCCACAATGCTGGGTTCTTCTGTGTTGACGTAGAGGAATGGAACGGGACAACCTCACGTCTGCTCACAAACCTGCCTGGACTGAATTTGGAGAAAGAAGCATTTAGAATAAGAAGAAAGAGAAAATGTTTACCGTCTGAAGTAGTAAAAACGGCAGAAGACCGGCGAGTGTGTGGGCTCCTCTCCTTTCTTGCTGCGCACCACACGGCACTCCCTGCACTTCTGCAGGTTGGCTCCCATCTCCGAGCACGAGTCGTCCTGCAGGAATGACTCCCCCGTCTGCTTCAGCTTCTTCACCTTCCTCCAGTCCTTCAGCACCGACCGTGGGATGCCATCTGAGAGACACAACATGGTCCACATTGAGACGTGGCTGTGCATGGATATACTACATACACTCTTCTGACACACCACACCCCAATTTTTATTAAAGATTCTGAGCTTCTTGTAAACTGAAAACTCTCAAAATAGTACATGCAGCTTAAATTCAATTGCAAATTTATATGGATATTGACCACAACATTAATATAATGTAATTTCCAACCCTAATTTGTGTTTATTCCCCAAAAACTATTTTCAGGGCTGTTGTCTGTCTTGACTTATACAACCTGAGACTGTGTTACAAGTACAGGATGTCTGTCAGTTGTTGAGACTTGACCTCTCAGGGGAGACACAGTTCTATACCAGTGGCTTAGAAAAAGTACATGAGAAAACCTGGAGTATGGCAGTACACACACACACACACACACACACACACACACACACACACACACACACACAGACACACACACACACACACACACACACACACACACACGATGGCAGGTCACAAAACTAAAACATATCCAAAGCTGGACTGCACTTTAAACTTCCTCTCACATCTCCCTCAACTATCGCCCTACAATATTTTATTTTCTTTACTCTTACCACACCACACACACAGACACACACAGCTGCACCCCAGATGTGGCAAAGTGTGTGAAACCCTAGACATTGCCGTCATGGAATTCTTGTGCTGGGTTGGGGGGGAGCGGAGGAAGCCAAGCACCTAGCACTAGAACAACCATATAAACATTACACACATGGTACATTGCTATCTATTTGGTAAGAAATAAATGAAAGACTCCATTGGAAAATACGAGTTGCAGTAGAAGAAAGGAGAGACCAGATCCAGTGGGTGGGAAACATGCCTAGCTCTGTATGTCATGAGCTCACTGCTTCAGGGGTCAAAGGCCAACATTTAAAGAAACTCTTTCAGGAAATCATTCTAGGAAAAGTTAATGTAAGCCAGCTTGGCGAAAGGCGTGGTGCACTTAGAAGAAGTTCTGCTGCTTTCTTCTATATATGCTAGATTGTTCTACCAATGTCCTCTACAGGCGTCACAACCATTGCTGTTGCATTGTATCGCAGTTCACAAGACAATCCAAGCAGTGGGGAGTAGAATAGGACAATTCACATTGTCCTATTCTAGAGGCCAAACAGCTCTTCTAGTTGTACACCTGATATTTAACCTGAAGTAACTGAACAAGGTTAGTGTAAATTGTGATTAGTGTCAAGACTCACTGCTACTGGCCAGCTTGAGTTTGGTCTTCTCCCGGGCAGACCTGAAGATGCCGTTGGGCTTCATGTCTTCCTCGTCTTTGTCGTTGTCCCCTCTCCTCTTGGCCATGTCGTTCTGCTTCTTCTTGTACGTGGGTTTGGGCTGGCGCTTGGCACGGGCCTCCGTCTTACTCTCGCTGGCGTCCGAGTCGTCCCCGGCACTCTCTGAGCCCGACTCGTAAGTCCGCTTGTTAGCGCGCCTGCCTGGGGTGGATGGCTTTCTCTCCTCCCCTCCTGTCTCCGCTGCTGCCTTCTCGCTCACTTTGATCCCACTCTCCTTGCCTTTCTCTGGGTTGCCGGAGGTGGAGGCGATGAGGTTGACGGAACACGGTTTGATCATTTCTGCCATGGCCGCGCTGTTGCTTTGCACAGCGTTGCCCGTACCTGCAGCCGTCCCGGGTGACTTCTCCGGTTTAGCACCAGCCGCTGTGGTTACACTTGTTGTGGTTGTGTTCCTGTCCTCCTCCGAGTGTCTGGTCAACCAGGCCTTCTTGAGCTTATGGTAGTTGCTGGACTGCCCGCTGCCCGTTGCGACGGGCAGGCCGTTGGGGAGAGGGCTGGACTTGCCTGGAGAGGTGCGGCCACCGACCGAGCTGCTGCTACCGCTGCTGTCCATGGAAGAGGACGAAGCCTGGCTTGAAAAGGACGGAGGAGGGGAGTTGTTTGTGATAGCTTTGTCGGCTGAATGGAGGGGAACGGAGGAGCTTCCAGGAGCCGCGATGGTGGGTGCGCTGGTGCAGATGTTTCTAGACTGGGCTGCAGCTAAGGCAGCTTTGTGCTTCTTGAGGTGAACAAAAGAGGGAGAGTAGGCTTGGCTTGGGCTGGAGACGGAGCTGGGCATTGGAGTAATGCTTGGGCTGGGGTGGGGCGTTCCTGCTGGACTAGGGGGAAGCCAGGAGACCCCGGGAGAAGTGGTACGGGAGCCTAAGCCTTCTTGGTGATCAGAGTTGCCTGGTGAGCGGCCAGCATGGGCAGCTTTATGGGCTGCAGGGTCACCTCTTGCTGAAACATAGCAGCCTAGATCAGGGCCGGCTATTCCACGCTTTCCTGCTGAGCCAAATGTTGACAAGACCTCAGTCCTGTCCAGTGAGTTACTGTTGATGGCTCCGGTGTTTCTCTGCATGCCACACATTGATGTTGACTTTTTATAATGAAAACACATATCGTCCAGGTTGGTGTTGGGCTGTATGACTCTACCCATTCCTGGGCTACAGCCAGGCTCTTTGACACCATCCATTGGCCTGGGACAGTCTAGCTGGGGTTTGGCTGAGTACAGTCTCCCCTGGGGCAGCTCCTTATGGATCATAGTAGGGGATCTATTAGCACCGAGGGGTGGGCCGCCGTCATATTTGATGCATGTGGACGGGCGCACAATGACTGAGGCCATGGCGGCGTGAGGTTTGCCCCGTGGCGAGCCGCACGCCTTCCCCCCTGGGAACCATACTCCTCTGTCTGCTCCTCTCTCCTGATGCGTCACATCGCCACCCCTCCAACCTTCCGCTGACGACGTCATCACCATCATGTCAGCGGCGGAGCTGATGGCGGTGGTGGTGGCAGTTGCTCCCTGCCCTTTCACCTCCCTGAGCTCTGGCAGTAGCGTGGGAGGCTTCTGCTGCTCCGCCGACGTCTTGCTGCCGGCCGCTACTACGCTCACCGGCTGTATGGGCGTGAGCGTGGGCGGGGACAAGCGCCCGCCATAGCCGCCCCTTTCCCTCTCCTTCTCCCGCTCGGCAGCTTCCTTCCGCTCCAGAGCGTGCTGAGTGGGTGGGTGGAACACGGGTGCTCGGTGAAGAGATGGCATTCCTCTGAGCTGCTGCTGCTGCTGCTGCTGGTGGTGCTGTTGGTGGTGGTGGTGATGATGCTGCTGCTGCTGCTGTTGTTGCTGTGGATGAGGATGATGATGGTGGTTCATGGCTGAGGAGGAGGAAGGGCTGCGACGGTCCAGATGACGCTCCATCCCCACCACGTGATGTTGCTGGACCAGCGATGCCTGCTGGCTGAGGTGCTCCTTGATTTTGCCAGCCAGACCCTCCCCGCCTTCTGGCTGGTGCTTGATGAGTGGCGGTGGCTTGGAGAGGGAGGCCTTGGAGCTGTAGTTGCCCAGAGACGGAGCTCCCTGGCTGGGTACCGGCTGAGTGGCGACGATGTTGGAGACCACGGCCCCGACAGATACTTTGTCGTAGTAGGAGTTCAGTTCCTTGGTGGGGTACAGTCTCGGGGGCTCATTCACCACACTGTTAGACAGCGTGGTGAAGTAGTTGCTCTTCTCCGACTGAACTACGTGTGGGTGCGAATGGGGATGACCAGCCTTAGGGTTGGGGGGCGCGAGGGATGGGATGTGAGAAGGAAAGTGCGTCTCTCTGTCTCGGTCACGTTCCCGCTCTCTCTCCGTCCCCAGGTCAGCAGGCCGGTGGATCTTGGCGGTGAACGGAGCAACCTCGATACTCTCTTGGAGTATCCTTCGGTTCTCCTCCTTGTATTTACTGGCTCTGTCTGCGGCTTGCACTGCATCCTGTTGAGGACCAAGACACACTTAATGGAAATCTCCCAAAATACTTACAAAAAGCCACTTTAAAGCAATGACAGGCATGCATGTTGTTGCGATGGCTATATGTACCTGGGTATGGGCGAGGCGTGCGTGTTTGCCTTGGGCTTCGAAGTAGAGGCGGTGGAGTTGGGCATCTTTCCCCGTTGGGGTCCGACTCCGATCCGTATGCTCTTGCTTAAGCTGGGCCAATGTCAAGGTTCTGATTGGGTCCATGAATCCTTTTTTATCCATGTCACTGGGAAATACAGGGGAGGAGGGAGTTTTAGAACAAAATCCCATAACCTCTGTAGTGTTTAGAAGTAGTCTTTGAAAGATTCAATCAATAAACGTTTTTTCAATGTTTATGACATTGTAATAAGCAAACTACAAACCCTATGTGCCGAGCCAATTTTTCTCATCAATGCATAATTATTGTGACAGAACCAGCCTTGTGGAAGCATGGTGCACAATGGCTTCATTGTTTCAGAAAATACCATGGCAACAGATAGACAAGTGTGTCTGTACATTAATGTAAAATGTATATGCATGCTAGTGCCTGTGCATGTGTATCTGTGAACAGATCTTTTTGCAGGCTGTGAGTGTACTGGTTTGTGACTACAAACAGGCATGAAGAGGGTTTTCTACCATGTCTAAGAATGTCTGATGCTTGCATAACAAGTAAGCAGCAGAGAGAATGACCACGCTGCTGTAGAGAAGTACTACCATGCACCACATAATATGTGCCTGACTGTATCGGACAGCTTGGATGTGTCCGTTTTTCCTTTGTCTAGGAAATGGGTTCCCACTTGCCATCCCCCACTACGGTTTCTGAACAAACCCCTTCTCCTGGTCTCCATCTCACTCCTCCTTCTACTTTGTTCAGGTCCCCTAGCAGCCATTAATAAATACTTGGGTTGGTCAAGGTAAAAAAAAACAACCCTGTTGGTCCACCCATGACCAACAGACACCCTTAGAGTCTTGCAATCTTGCTAGGTTGATTTTTGTATTCATATAGAACATTTTCAATACATAAAATTCGGATAAAAAAACCCAATTGATTTTGTTGACCTACAGACAATGAGATAAAAGCACCATTACAAATCAATAACCAGGTAGACTTTTTTGCCGACATTGTATTAGTGCTGGATTTCTCCATTGATTCGCTGTTCTATTACTGACTCTTTGTGCAACTCTGCGTTGGTCCTGGAGATGGGTGGGCTGGTGTGTGTGCTCATCATCTTCATGGAGGGTCGGTGGGCATCTGCGCTGGCGGGGCGCACCGGGACCTGGCTCAGCAGAGCCAGGCTGTCCCCAGAACCAGCCGCTGCATGGTGTAGCCAGGGACTGGCCGTGCTCTGGCAGGAAACAGAAGCACAACACAACCTCAACCACAAGCACAACACAACCTCAACCACAAGCACAACCTCAACCACAAGCACAACACAACCTCAACCACAAGCACAACACACCCTCAACCACAAGCACAACACACCCTCAACCACAACCACAAGCACAACACAACCTCAACCACAAGCACAACACAACCTCAATCACAAGCACAACACAACCTCAACCACAAGCACAACACAACCTCAACCACAAGCACAACACAACCACAACACAACCACAACCACAAGCACAACACAACCACAACCACAACACAACACAACATCAACCACAAGCACAACACAACCTCAACCACAAGCACAACACAACACAACCCAACCTCAACCACAAGCACAACACAACCTCAACCACAAGCACAACACAACACAACCACAACACAACCAACACAACACAACCTCAACCACAAGCACAACCTCAACCACAAGCACAACACAACCTCAACCACAAGCACAACACAACACAACCTCAACCCCAAGCACAACACAACCACAAGCACAACACAACCCAACCACAACCTCAACCACAAGCACAACACAACCTCAACCACAAGCACAACACAACCTCAAGCACAACACACCCTCAACCACAAGCACAACACAACCTCAACCACAAGCACAACACAACACAACCTCAACCACAACACAACCCCAACCCCAACCCCAACCACAACACAACCTCAACCACAAGCACAACACAACCTCAACCACAAGCACAACACACCCTCAACCACAAGCACAACACAACAAAAACAAAAAAAAAAACACAAACAAAAACACAAAAACAACCACACCACAAAACAACCACAAGCACAAAAACACAACCTCAACCACAACACAACACAACACAACACAACCTCAACCACAAGCACAACACAACCTTAACCACAAGCACAACACAACCTCAACCACAACACAACACAACACAACACAACCTCAACCACAAGCACAACCTCAACCACAAGCACAAGCACAACCTCAACCACAAGCACAACACAACCTCAACCACAACACAACACAACCTCAACCACAAGCACAACACAACACAACATCAACCACAAGCACAACACAACCTCAACCACAAGCACAACACAACACAAGCACAACACACCCTCAACCACAAGCACAACACAACCTCAACCACAAGCACAACACAACACAACCTCAACCACAACACAACACAACCTCAACCTCAACCACAAGCACAACACAACCTCAACCACAAGCACAACACAACCTCAACCACAACCACAACACAACCCCAACCCCAACCCCAACCCCACCCCAACCCAACCCCAACCACAACCACAACACAACCACAAGCACAACACAACACAACCTCAACCACAAGCACAACACAACCTCAACCACAAGCACAACACAACCTCAACCACAAGCACAACACAACCTCAACCACAAACACAACACAACCCCAACCCCAACCCCACCCCCACCA
>OOFB01029632.1:15752-26066 GCA_900323305.1 Trachyrincus murrayi
GTCAGGGGTATGTTAATGTCAGGGTTATGTTAGTGTCAGGGTTATGTAATGTCAGGGTTATGTTAGTGTCAGGGTTATGTTAGTGTCAGTGGGTATGTTAATGTCAGGGTTATGTTAGTGTCAGGGTTATATTAGCGTCAGGGTTATGTTAGTGTCAGGGTTATATTAGTGTCAGGGTTATGTTAGTGTCAGGGTTGTGTCTGGGTTATGTTAGTGTCAGGGTTATGTTAGTGTCAGGGTTAGTGTGATAGTGTCAGGGTTAGTGTTAGGGTTAGTGTGATATGTTTAGTGTGATAGGGTTAGTGTGTTAATGTCAGGGTTAGTGTTAGGGTTAGTGTGTTAGGCTTAGTGTGTTAGGTTTAGGGTTAGTGTGATAGGGTTAGTGTGATAGTGTCAGGGTTAGTGATAGGGTTAGTGTGATAGGGTTAGTGTTAGGGTTAGTGTGATAGGGTTAGGGTTAGGGTTAATGTGATAGTGTCAGGGTTAGTGTATAGGGTTAGTGTATGGTTAGGTTAGGGTTAGTGTGGTAGGGTTAGGGTTAGTGTGATAGGGTTAGTGTTAGGGTTAGTGTGATAGATTTAGTGTTAGGGTTAGTGTGATAGGGTTAGTGTTAGGGTTAATGTGATAATGTCAGGGTTAGTGTTAGGGTTAGTGTTCGGGTTAGTGTGATAGTGTCAGGGTTAGTGTGATAGGGTTAGGGTTAGTGTGATAGTGTCAGGGTTAGTGTTAGGGTTAGTGTGATAGGGTTAGGGTTAGGAGCTGTTTCTCATCCTCGCTTCACAGCCTGTCCATAGATATACACATAAAACCACAGTATCTGGTCGGGTTAGGGTCCATTGCATGGGTTAGGGTTAGGGTTAGGGTCCATTGCATGGGTTATGGTTAGGCTCCCATAGTGTAAGTGTTTAATTGACTTGGCTATGCCTTTAAGATAAGAGGTTCTAGCCTGGGAAAGAGCCGTGTGCTCTTTATGAGTTCTTGTATATAACAGAAGGATTTCTCATTAAGACATCTTTATTTTTATCTTGCAAAGCTAAGTGTAAGCCTGCTGTGTTGGCTCTGCCTGTTTATATTCGCATGATAAAACAGACTTCACCACTGAGTCAGATCTGACCTGAAGAGGCTTGACCACTGAGTCAGATCGGACCTGAAGAGGCTTCACCACTCAGATCTGTGATGGCTTGCTGCTCTGTGGTCTATGTAGTTGGTGATTGTCAAGTAAAGTATTGGTCATGTGGAAATCTGTGTCTTCACTTGTTCTCTGATACTCTACCGCTCTACCGTAAAATTATGAATAAATCATCGTTTTCAGACCAGAATATTTTAGAATCTATTTATCCAGTCCTACGAGAATCCAATGATATGATAGTTTAGTTTTACACCCTGTGTAGTAGTCATGGTTACAACATGACATATGTTACACCCTGTGTGGTAGTCATGGTTACAACATTACATATTAAGATTTACATTTAGTCGTTTAGCAGGCACTTTTATCCAAAGCCATTACATACAATCACTATAACAACCCTAACCCCTCTCACTACATCATTACAGGGTTACAACCCTAACCCCTCTCACTACATCATTACAGGGTTACAACCCTAACCCCTCTCACTACATCATTACAGGGTTACAACCCTAAACACTTTGCCATCTCTAGCTACTAACCCTAGAGATAAAACCCTAGCCCTATTGGATGCTATGTGGGGGAATAAGACACCCCCTGTGGGAACGCATCATCCATCACAAATCCAAAGGCACCTCATAACAACAGACAGCTAACTCCACATTACGTACATTTCTCTGTCCTACAAAGCAATGCCAACTGGTCCGCCAGACTGAGGAAACAAGCAGAGGCCAGATAACCCGTTTAGGATGTATGATGACCAGTAGCCATTCACTAATAAAACTAACTAATAATACAACTGGTAGTAAAGAAGATGTCTGTCGCCACCTAGGGACCAGGTGGGGTGTGTCAGGTGATACCTGTCCTGAGGGACCAGGTGGGATGTGTCAGGTGATACGTGTCCTGAGGACTAGGTGGCGACCGAGGACATGTGTGTTCAAGACAACTCGGAAATACGAGCTCCGACTTGTTAAAATGAATTGAACGGTTGTCCAACTCGGAAAATCATTTTCAGAGCTCCGGTTTGTCCGACTTGACGTCAGTAACAGCATCAAACATGAATAATTGAATCATATTATTATAAAAGTGTTTATTGACGTTGTTTAACACATCATTTGTGCAATTATGTAATATGTGTTTGTATCGTTCATATTTCGCTCTGATTGTAGCAATATGTGGAATTTAACAGTTATTTTACCGATTAAATTAGCTAGCCAGTGTTTGCATAAATTGCTGCTGCATATATTTTCTGTATTCAGCAATGAGCCACAATATGCGAACTTCCACGTTTGTTCCCTCCGAGTTAACGTGAACGCAATGATGCCGGAAGTCAGGAATCCGGGAAACTGAATTGTTTTGAACGCGTCGTCAGTAGTGAACATTCAACATGGCGGCGCCGGGAGAGTTGTCCTGTTCGGACTCGTTTCCAACACACTTGAACCCTTTTGACGTTCTTATCGATAAGTCTCAGTTTCAATATGTGTTCCCGGAACACACAGACTCTACTGTGACGGTTCTGTTCACCGCAAGACCTCTGGAGCACCGCCGGAAGTCCGGACTTTTACTTTGTGCGCACCTAACGGAGGAGAGCCCCGGCCCCGGAGACGGAAACGAGCCGGTCTACCTCTCGGTGTCTCGGCTGTTTCTCCGGCACCACGACCTCCAGAACCACACGGCGGGGGCGGTTCGGGTGTTCACACCGTCGTCCCTTAGTAAAGTGGTGATCGGAGCGAGGTCCAGACCCGGGTTCAGGTGGGCCAGCTCGGCTCAGTTCTCCGGAGGGTTGCGGGTTCTCGCGTCGGACGGGCAGACGCTGTTGGCCCGGGAGGGAGACGAGCTGCGGCTGCCCTACCATCCTCTGTTCGGAGACGACCGGGCTCGGGTCCGGCAGCTCCTCCTGGACCTGGTGGTGTTGTCGTGTAGCCCGGTGAGACAGGGCAGGATCACGGCCGGCTCCTGCGTCGTGGTGTCGGACCTCTCGGAGCCCCCGGGCCGCCTGTCCGCGGCCAGACCTCGGACCAAACTGTTCGTCTCAGACTTCGCTCATTTCTCCAACAGCCTGGACAGGAGCGGCTCGCTGCTGGCCAACAAGAAGGGGCTTCGCTCCCGGTTCTCCGGGTTCTCTGGGTTCCTGCTGGCCCTGGAAGGCAGAGTAGACGTCCGGGTAGCCGACCTCTTCCCTCTGCTGAAAGACAGCCGTCTCCGGGGACAGGATTTGGATAGTACTGTTTTTGTGAGCAAGAATTTGCTTATGAAACTCGGGCTGTTCAATCACGAATGGGTGGTGCTGTCTGAGGTGAAGAAACACAACGGTGTTAATGTGTCTCACCCCCCCGGGGGTCGCCTCGCCTCCCTGCTGGCTCTGGACCTCACGACCTCAAGTCTGGAGCTCCACTTGAATGACACTTTTGGTTTAATTTCCACAACTCACTGGTTCAATCTGTCCGGAGGGGAGACGCTCCCCACGGCGACCAGGACCCTGAGGATCAAGGTGTGCTTTAACAGTTTAACTTGTTTATGTTTACACAGCGCTTCTGTTTGGACTCCCAAGGCCCTTACTCTACTGGGTTTAACTTGTTTATGTTTACACAGCGCTTCTGTTTGGACTCCCAAGGCCCTTACTCTACTGGGTTTAACTTGTTTATGTTTACACAGCGCTTCTGTTTGGACTCCATGGTGTTTAACTCTACAACCAGTAACTCCATGGTGTTTAACTCTACAGTGAGTAACTCCATGGTGTTTAACTCTACAGTGAGTAACTCCATGGTGTTTAACTCCAGTGATTAACTCCATGGTGTTTAACTCTACAGTGAGTAACTCCATGGTCTAGTGATTAACTCCATGGTGTCTAACTCTACAGTCAGTAACTCAATGGTGTTTAACTCCAGTGATTAACTCCATGGTGTTTAACTCTACAACCAGTAACTCCATGGTGTTTAACTCTACAGTGAGTAACTCCATGGTGTTTAACTCTCAGTGAGTAACTCCATGGTGTTTAGCTCCAGTGATTAACTCCATGGTGTTTAACTCTACAACCAGTAACTCCATGGTGTTTAACTCTACAGTGAGTAACTCCACAGTGTTGAACTCCAGTGATTAACTCCATGGTGTTTAATTCTAACAGAGATGGAATGAATCCAGTGTGCTCCAGGCATCTCCCAGCTCCTGTCGCTCAGCCTCTCCTCACTTCGCCAGCCAGCTGCATGTTGAGCCGGTCCGCTCCCCACAATACGACGCTCACCGCTGCTACGATAGCATGCTAGCTCACCACTTCACCACAGCTAGGTAGGTCTGCTATGATAGCTAGAGATGGTAAGCTCGGAACTCTGGAACGTTTTGAAGCATTTAACCACTGTTTCGAAATGTTTACATGATCAGTTGTATGAATTTAGTTGATTTGGTTCTTGTATGATATTCAGATTATTCCGAGGTTTAACAGGCTGCAGCAAAAAATATATAATTTAGCAGAGAGTTTTATCCAAACCGAAGTTCATATATAAATGTCATTGCTCAAGTTAGGATTTATTTGGGATTGAACCCACAACCTTCTGGATGGGAGTTGAACACCCTAAGCACTAGACTATCCCGGATATCCTAGCTCAGGGGTCCTCAATTACGAATCTCAAAGGTCCAAACGGAGCATTTTCAATAAGAGAAAGGTCCAGAGGAGACTGACAGCGGGGGGGGGGGGGGGGGGGGGGGGGGGGGGTCTGTTCGCGATTTACTTTTCGTTGCATTCTTTGCAGGACACCCAGCTTACAGCGCAGAATCACAGCTATAAATTCAATTGTTGCCTGCAGTGGAGGAAGCGGAGATTTACATTTACGTACGGAGAATTTTGACGCGTTGCGTCGCGGCGATGTCTCGCAGAAAATATATGAAGAGTATAATTTGCTCAGAGTCCGGAGACAGTTGTGGTTCGGTCCGGATCCGGACCGGAGTCCGGGGTTTGAGGACCTCTGTCCTAGCTGATGAATTTCTCATTTCCCCATATTATGTATTGTTATGCCTTTAGGATTGTAAATGTTTCATGTGATTTATATAAGTAGTATAAGTCTACTAGACAATAAAACAGAATTTCTCTTTGAGTCATATAGTAGTACATAGTACTACACATCAATAGCAAGGTGGCCTGGTGATTTCAGTGCACAAAAATAGTATTTTTTATTTAGAAATAATACATTTTTGGCGTTTTGGCACTCTCACGTTGCACATGTTGCATGTATTCTCAAGTAAAACCAATATATCCATGAGTGAAACGCTGCCATCACCATGAAGCTTAGGCAGATTTTGTGTGATGACAAGGTTCAAAACGCCAGTGGAACATGGTCCGAAGGTTTCAAAGCTGTATAAAGCTGTATGTGTGTTGAAATTGCCATCTCTAATGATTGCATGCTAGCTCACCACTTCACCACAGCTGATAGGTCTGCTATAGTCTCACAAATCAGACTTTCGATTAACATCTAAAGACTGATGGCAGACAAGCTCAAATCTGGGTGAACGGGGCGTTTCATTTTCGCTTCAAATTAATTTCGATCGAATCATGTTGCTGGGGGCAGGGATCTGTAGACGTGCGATACATGGAATGGGTCTCTACTGGGTCTCCACTGGAAACAACCTGACCGGTGAAACCACAACAAACGTGATGGCTGACCATTATCCAGAAGAGGACTGGTAACTAAAACCATCGTCTTCCTGTCGTATCCCTCCTTGGCCAACAGAGAACACAAACTCGGCCAGCACCAGTAAACTAAACTTTTCCCGTAGCCGGTGGGAAGACAAGCTAAAATGTCCTGTCCGGACACCAACATCCTTAGACAAAGTGTGTAAAGGTTTAAATTCAAACCTGTCTAGTAGGCTGGTCACTGTAGAAATACATTTGCTAAAATTGTCTTCTGAAACCTCCATCTTGCACTTGCGAATTAGTTTATCTTCGGGAGAATATCTCCATAACAAAACGGGAAACACTGCGTAACGCCGCCCCTCACACTTTCTGGTTTCTGGCCCAGGCACTGTGCAGTCTCCCCCCAGAAGTTCGGCTAGCGTTGTTGAACACCTGGACATCAGCTAGGCAGCTGCTACGATAGCGTGCTAGTGCACCACTTCACCACAGCTAGGCAGCTGCTACGATAGCGTGCTAGTGCACCACTTCACCACAACGTTGGTTAGTATTTAGATCTGATGACATCTTGTTTTCAGGCTGGTGTCCCCGGGCGATGTCTTGGCAGTCTCAGCTGAAAACTATACAGGGGAAGTGGACATCATCTCACACCAGAGGTAAGAAATATACTCACTTAAATAAGTAATAAACATGATTTCAAACAGTTTAAAAATATACGACACAAAGATTGTTTTGTGGGGATTATATTATTAAATGGTAATGGCTATAGCTCAGGCCATGCTTGGTCAAAAGGGTTCCAAACCTGCCCATGTATAAAACCCCATCTAAGCAGGTGTGTTACTACCCTGATTCACCAAGGACCCATAAGGCCTGTCAGGATAGATTCACATGAATCATAAGGCCTGTCAGGATAGATTCACATGAATCATAAGGCCTGTCAGGATAGATTCACATGAATCATAAGGTCTGTCAGGATAGATTCACATGAATCATAAGGTCTGTCAGGATAGATTCACATGAATGCTTTGCCACAAGTTAAAGATTTTTGGTTGACTTAAATATGACTGGAGTTATGCGGAAATCAAAAAATGCAAATGAGCCCACAGTAATAATCATGGTGATATAATTGTCTGTCCCAGGTGGGTGGTGCTGTACTTCAAGGTGAAGAAGGTGTTTGGTTCTGGAGATGGAGAGGAGAACGAAACAGGAGTTTACCTCGCTGACAAGCTCCATACTTCACTCTACACGGTGAACCCTGTCTTTTTAAACAGTAACGCTTTAAAGTGTTAATAGTTCTGCTTTTTGAACAGTTTAGAAGTTTATTGTTGAATGTGTAGTATAAAGGGGCCTGATGTTGTGATGTAAACCTCTGAAGTTTGGTTCTGGTGTTGTCCTGCAGGGTGGAGTCTCCAGCAGCCTCGTACCGTTCTGTAGCCTTGGGGGCTCCTTGTGGTCCAGTGTTTCACCTGCAGGACTCACTGGCACCGTAGACCACATCACTAGCCTCATCCAACCACACCTCCACCACAGGTTAGCCCCCAATACTACCACCAATATAAGTACCGATACTACCACCAATATGAGTACCAATACTACCACAAATATGAGTACCAATACTACCACCACTACTAGGAGCAATGGGCAGCCACAGTGTATTTAAGGCCCATGACCAAGTATTAACCTAACATGTACTATAACATGTCTTGTGATGTGGGAGGGACCCTAACAGGAGTATTAACCTAACATGTACTATAACATGTCTTGTGGTGTGGGAGGGACCCTAACAGGAGTATTAACCTAACATGTACTATAACATGTCTTGTTTTGTGGGAGGGACCCTAACAGGAGTATTAACTTAACATGCACTACTACTACTACTCCACCACCACTGTGTACTGATACTACTACCACTGTGTACTGATACTACTACTACTACTACTACTACTACTGTGTACTGATACTACTACTGTGTACTGATAATACTACTACTGTGTACTGATACTACCACTGTGTACTGATACTATGACTACTGTGTACTGATATACTACTACTGTGTACTGATACTTCTACTACTGTGTACTGATACTACTACTACTACTGTGTACTGATACTACTACTACTACTGTGTACTGATACTACTACTACTACTACTACTGTGTACTGATACTACTACTACTACTGTGTACTGATACTACTACCACTGTGTACTAGGACTGGTGTTTCTCTGGGCAGATGTAACCTCCTCCTCCAGGGACCAAGAGGATGTGGAAAAATGACATCTGTTAGAGCTGCCTGTAGACGAGTCCACCTTCAGCTGCTAGAGGTACTACTAACTATACCTGGTTAAGGTACTAACTACCTGGTTAAGGTACTAACTACACCTGGTTAAGGTACTAACTACCTGGTTACGGTACTAACTACACCTGGTTAAGGTACTAACTACCTGGTTAAGGTACTAACTACACCTGGTTAAGGTACTAACTACACCTGGTTAAGGTACTAACTACTAACTACCTGGTTAAGGTACTAACTACCTGGTTAAGATACTAACTACCTGGTTACGGTACTAACTACCTGGTTAAGGTACTAACTACACCTGGTTAAGGTACTAATTACCTGGTTAAGGTACTAACTACCTGGTTAAGGCACTAACTACACCTGGTTAAGGTACTAACTACCTGGTTAAGGTACTAACTATACCTGGTTAAGGTACTAACTACCTGGTTAAGTATAGTTATCTTTCCAGGTATTGAGTGTATGTGGGGTGACGCTACATATAATGTATTGGTGTGTATGTGGGGTGACGCTACATATAATGTATTGATGTGTATGTGGGGTGTCTCAGGTCCAGTGTGTGAGTGTGTGTGGGGACACGGCTGCTGCCTGTGAGGTGAAAATGAAGAGCTTGTTCCAGAAGGCCGAGTGTCTCCAGCCCTGCGTCCTTCTGCTGAGGAACCTGCAGTACCTCGCACCGCCCAGAGAGGGTGCTGACCAGGACACCAGGGTGCAGGCTGCCCTCTACCAGCTACTAACCAGCTGCTGTACCAGGTGACTATAACTATATATAATATACCCTCTACCAGCTGCTGTACCAGGTGACTATAACTATATATAATATACCCTCTACCAGCTGCTGTACCAGGTGACTATAAATATATATGATATACCCTCTACCAGCTGCTATACCAGGTGATTATAAATATATATAATATACCCTCTACCAGCTGCTGTACCAGGTGACTATAACTATATGTAATATACCCTCTACCAGCTCTGTACCAGGTGACTATAACTATATATACTGTAATATACCCTCTACCAGCTGCTGTACCAGGTGACTATAACTATATATAATATACCCTGTACCATGTGACTATAACTATATATAATATACCCTCTACCAGCTGCTGTACCAGGTGACTATAACTATATATAAAATATACCCTCTACCAGCTGCTATACCAGGTGACTATAACTATAGTATATCTGTCCCTTGTTCCAGAGTTGTCGTCATAGCAACAGTAAGTAGACATCGGGAGGTTTCTGCAGACGTCATCGCAGCGTTTGTCCACCAGGTGTCAATAGAGAGCCCTAATGAGGACCAGAGAAAAGCCATGTTGGCCAGCCTCACCCTCGGCCTTCCCCTGGGAAGAGATGTCAGCCTGGAATACCTCTCAAAGTACACCTCAGTAAGTTTACAATACACACCACTAGAATACCTCTCAAAGTACACCTCAGTAAGTTTACAATACACACCACTAGAATATTTCTCAAAGTACACCTCAGTAAGTTTACAATACACACCGCTCTATTCAACACATGTACTAAGTCATAACATGTCATCAGAGATTAAAGGTGCTCTATGCAACACATGTACTAAATCATAACATGTCATCAGAGATTAAAGGTGCTCTATGCCAGGGGTCCCCAACCTTTTTATCACAGCGGACCCGTTTAATGTTGACAACATCCTTGCGGACGGGGGGGGGGGGGCAGGAGATAGCGACACCCGGAGCGTGTTCCTTATGTCCAGTCTATTCCGCGATTTAGTTTTCGTTGCATTCATTGCAGAAAACCCCTCTTATATGGCTTAATTGCGACCGATGCGAGTCATCGGTCGCAATTAAGCCATATTTTAGGCTCGTCGTATTTCCTATTTTTTATTCGCGGCCCGGTAGCAAATGCTTTGCGGCCTGGTGCCGGTCCGTGGCCCAGTGGATGGGGACCGCTGCTCTATGCAACACATGTACTAAATCGTAACATGTCATCAGAGATTAAAGGTTAGTAACGTTGTTACGGGCCCGGGTCCCTACTGTGAAAACCCCCTTAGTGTGTGTACAGTATATATAGTGTGTATAATGTGTTAGTTTGTGTGTGTATAATGTGGTATTGTGTGTGTGTGTATAATGTGTTAGTGTGTGTGTCTATAATGTGTTAGTGTGTATAATGTGTGTATTTATATATATGTGTGTTTGTTCCCCAGGGTTTTGTTCTCTCTGATCTGAGTTCTCTGCTGGCTGAAGCTGGAAGAACGGCCACCGCTAGACTCCTGCATAGTTAGTAAGTA
>OOFB01029639.1:0-12308 GCA_900323305.1 Trachyrincus murrayi
CCACACCGTGTTCCACCACACCGTGTTCCACCACCACACCGTGTTCCACCACCACACCGTGTTCCACCACCACACCGTGTTCCACCACCACACCGTGTTCCACCACACCGTGTTCCACCACACCGTGTTCCGAAGAATAGGGAAACTACAGATTTGTGTGTGTGTGTGTGTGTGTGTGTGTGTGTGTGTGTGTGTGTGTGTGTGTGTGTGTGTGTGTGTGTGTGTGTGTGTGTGTGTGTGTGTGTGTGTGTGTGTGTGTGTGTGTGTGTTTGCATGTGTGTGAACGTTTGCGCATTTGTGTGTGTGTGTGTGTGTGTGTGTGTGTGTTTGTGTGTGTGTGTGTGTGTGTGTGTGTGTGTGTGTGTGTGTGTGTGTGTGTGTGTGTGTGTGTGTGTGTGTGTGTGTGTGTGTGTGTGTGTGTGTGTGTGTCGCCCTCAGGCAGGGCGAGAAGTCGGACAGCACCTTCATCGTGCTGAGCGGGCGTCTGCGCTCCGTCATCCAGAAGGAGGACGGGAAGAAGGAGCTGACGGGGGAGTACGGCCGGGGTGACCTCATTGGCGTGGTAACGGCGTCACATGGCTTCTGATACTCATATTTACCACTTAACTGTTATGAACAGAGTGCACACACCAGGAAAATGATCTAAAAACTGAAATAGATCAGTGTATATCCTCTATAACATAAAACCTTGATCAAACAGAAACGCTGTTGTTTAGCTTCCGACGGTATCTCAAGTTCACCAGGAACTTGAACCCACTCCTCTGGTGGCTGATGTGGCCCGCGTCTCCACGCGGATGCTAATAATAATAGCAGCTGGGCGGCCTGATGCCATGGTTACCGTAACCGGGGAGGCTTGGTTACAATGCCGGTGACGGTGGAAATGAAGATGTTTATAAAAGGTGGCTGGTGGCACCCTGAGACAAATGTAGCCTCTCGGACGTCATCGCTGCCTCCGTGATCGCACGTGCAGATCTGCCGTTTTTCTTTTTTGAAAATGTTGTTACATAGGCTGTTGGAGGATATTCATAGATGCACATGCAGGGTTATAATTAGTGTTGTGTTCTCCGGTTTTTGTTGAAATGATGGCTGGTGTTAGTTTCTTTGTTTTGTCTTCTTGGTTCCACGTTTACTCCAACGCCTCGTTTGATTAGCTCAATGTGATCAGTGTGAGTCTGTGGCTGCTGCTAGCATACAGGTGTTGTTTTCTTCCTCTAGTCCAAAAAGTATGTTAGGCAAACAAATAAGAAGTAAGAATGTAGTTCGTACTGCAGAAGACCAACACAGCAGGGCTTTATTTGAAAATATAGAAATATGTTAAAATATATGTACAATATATTTATTCAAAGAAGTGTGCCAAACGGAACACATGTGGTACTTATTTGCGTTTTTACTTTAATAACAAAACCCTAGACCTGTCTGGGCTTCCTCCAGGCGTCCATCATGTTCGTACTTGTTCTGTTGTGATCCAGGTGGAGGCCCTGACCCATCAGAACCGAGCCACCACGGTGCACGCGGTGCGAGACTCTGAGCTGGCCAAGCTGCCACAGGGGGCGCTAAGCTCCATCAAGAGGAGGTTCCCTCAGGTAGGCCGGACCTCAGGGGAGTGGGCTGGGCTGGTACCAGTCATGCATGGTACCGGTCATGCATGGTACCGGTCATGCATGGTACCGCATGCATATCACGTTCCCTAAAGGTTTATGTATGACATGACTCAAATTTCAGATATGTACTTTATTAAAAAACTGATGAGAAAAAGCGAAGACAAACAAAAGTTCTGTTAAATTATTTTTCATATTTTGTCCAGTCTTTGTTCTGTGGTTTGGCATGAAGATGCCGGTTGAATTGTAGCAGACGGGTAATGCCGGTAACATTCTACACCGTTGTGCATTCCAGGTTGTTACCAGACTGATTCACTTACTGGGGCAGAAAATTCTCCAGCAAGTCAATGGACCCCTGACAGGTGTGTGTGTTGTTATCTTAAAGTGATAGATGTTTGTGTATTTAGCTGCAGAATATCAAGGCACACCCGTGTGTGCACCCGTGGACGCTGTGGAGAATCAATCGAGTCAATCGTCTCTTGTCAAGTTAACAGTGCATCGTGGTGCCTTCCATCAAGGTTGAGTGGAGGGGGGAAAATAACATACATTTTTCTCTCTCCGTCTCGCCCAGTTTAGCTCATTTTGTCAGAGTCCTGTATACCAACATGATTGTGTGTGTGTGTGTGTGTGTGTGTGTGTGTGTGTGTGTGTGTGTGTGTGTGTGTGTGTGTGTGTGTGTGTGTGTGTGTGTGTGTGTGTGTGTGTGTGTGTGTGTGTGTGTGTGTGTGTGTGTGTGTGTGTGTGTGTGTGTGTGTGTGTGTGTGTGTGACCCTCAGCTCGCAGCCTGGCCCTTCACACTCCAGGGAGCAAATGGGATGCGGGGACTCAGGCCTCCAACCTCTGCACGGTGACCGTGCTGCCCGTGTCTGACGAGGTTCCTCTCATGGCCTTCACTCTGGAGCTGCAGCACGCCCTCATGACCATCGGTAAGGACCGCTAGTGAGGTCATGTTCCAGCGTGATCCGGCACACTAAGATGGGTGTCTCTGTGATCAGGCTGAACTCTGTGTTTTGCAGGTCCTACTCTTCTGTTGACCAGTGACAGCATCAAGCAGAGAATGGGGGCCGCTGCTCTGGACAGGTGAGATGTTTATTATTCATCACGACTCAGCGTTGCACTTCACTTAACGACGGAAATGCTCAAAAAGGCAGCAAAAATATATTATAATAACTTAATACACTTAGTCTCTTTTGTAGTCGCCGTGTTGTCCCGTCTGTTTCCGTGGCGTCTCCTCCTTCCATCGTCCGTCTTCTCTCTGCTTGTTCTTTATTTTCTCCTCATCATTCTCTCTCTCATTACATTCACTTCAGGTACTTGAGTGCTTTAGTGGCATAAAAGAAAACGGTTCTTTTGATGACGCCGCCGGTTAAGCAACGCAGCAGTCTACCACTAACACACACACACACACTGTCCCTCTGCAGCGTTCATGAGTACCGTCTGTCCAGCTGGCTGGGGCAGCAGGAAGACATCCATCGCATCGTCCTCTACCAGACGGACCACTGCCTCACGCCCTGGACCCAGCGCTGCATCCGCCAGGCCGACTGCATCATCATCGTGGGTCTGGGGGAGCAGGACCCTGCCGTGGGCGAGGTGAGGGGGGTGGGGGGGAGACGTGGAGGAGAGGGAGGGAGGGAGGGTGGATATCGGTGTGTCAGAGTGGATGGGTCACTCTGTCCAGGTGTCGGAGAGTGTGGGACATTTGGATGGATCCTGACAACAGGAGGGTGGTGGGATAGTGTAGTGTGGGGTGTTCTACTCCCGATGTCCGCTACCTGGAGCGTAGACGTGTGTACATAGACGTATATACATACATGTATACATAGACGCCGCATTGACCGCTTCGGCCCGTTGCTGCGATACGTCAACGTCGCCGCCATATTGGAGAGGTCAAGACTGGCCTGTGAACACGTACAAGTAAACGGGGGAGCTGCGGTTCTTCTGGATAAAAAGCACGATAACGTTTCTCAACCTACTTCAATGACTCGTTTTTCTGATGACTTGTAAATATTGAGCTTCGGATCACATGTTGTGCACTTGGGATCAAGCAGGTTAAGGGCCTTGGGTCTCAGTAAGTGGTAGGCATTGGACCAATCAGGGAGAGAGTGGTAGGCATTGGACCAATCAGGGAGAGAGTGCTAGGCATTGGACCAATCAGGGAGAGGAGAGGAAACATTGTGTGAGCAGTATGAAGGAGGATGGAGATTATTATGGAAGTGGAGAGAAGAGAAAGGTCCGGCCAACAGAAGTCAGGACGCTCAGTGCACCTGACCCTTCTCTGAAGGGAAGAGAAATGTGTTCACTTTAAACAGGAGATGAGGAGAGGAATGGAAATAAGGATCAATATTCTCTTGGACTCAGAATGAATCATAGTTCTGTGTGGATATTATCTTCAAAGTCAGAGACACGGGTACACACACACACACACACACACACACACACACACACACACACACACACACACACACACACACTTTTGCAAATCATATTTTGCCTTCCCCCTACACTAACACATTTAGGAGTCAGGCCTGCTGACTCCCACTAGATATGTGCCAAGGACTGCAATACGAGGGTATTGCGATTCTGTAAATATTATGTTTGTTAAATGACCGCCGGAACATAGTTGATGCAAATTGACTATAGGCGAATCCACTATAGCGCCCTCTGTAGGACGGTACCGGGAATTAGCTTCCGCTAAAATAACATTGAGTTTTCTGGCTTACATTTTCTTTAGTCACCCTGACGATACAGGTATTAAATAAGCATCAAGAATCATAAGACTCATGGTCTGGATCTGTTCCTCTCCATGGTTTTTACTCTATTTTATCTGTTCTATTTTGCTCTGAAAGTTTAGGAAGCTAAGTCTGTCCTATCTGTCCTTTTATGTACTGTTTGACTCTGTTTTACACCATTTAACATACGGTGATGAACTAAATGGCGAAGGAAAAGATCAAAATAGAAAATCCTAGTTGACGTGACAGTTGTCTGCGAGGCTCATTAAAGGTGTGATCACAACCCAGCCACCAAACATCTAGCTTTGTATCGGGGAAGAACACGACCCAGCCACCAAACATCTAGCTTTGTATCAGGGAAGAACACGACCCAGCCACCAAACATCTAGCTTTGTATCGGGGAAGAACACTGCCGAGGTCCGTCCTCGGGATTGTAAAACCATCAACGGTTTCGGTTTTAGCCGCTAGACCAATGAGTGTGACCGCAGTGTGAAGTGTCAAGTTCCTCTTTAAAGGGCCTCTATTTACCACCATGTGACACGCGGAAGTGTGACTGATGTATGATGGATAGATCAGCTGGTCCGTCACACATCTGGGTGAACACGCCCACGTGATGACGTCACTATCGGTTAGATTTAGAGATGGCTTGTAACGACTAATCCACGTCACACCCATTGCTAAAATACGTGTCCTTTTAATAGTAGTAGTTTTTAAGATCTGAATTCCAGTCCTTGTGTATTTTTTAAAATCTTTTTTTCCCAATCCACTCAACCAACGGATGTGGTCGACCCCCCGTGGACGTGCGTGTCTGCCGGTTGCTAGTTGGAGCGCATGCTGGAGAGGAGTGCTGTGCGGGCCCAGAAGCAGCTGGTCCTGCTGCACCGGGAGGACGGACCCCCGCCCCAGGGAACAGTCAACTGGCTCAACATGCGCAGCTGGATCTCCAGACACCTCCACCTGTCCTGTCCCCGGAGGGTGTTCTCCAAGAGGAGTCTGCCCAAGCTGGTAGGCATGTGCGTGTGTGCGTGCGTGCGTGTGTGTGTGCGTGTGTGTGTGTGTGTGTGTGTGTGTGTGTGTGTGTGTGTGTGTGTGTGTGTGTGTGTGTGTGTGTGTGTGTGTGTGTGTGTGTGTGTGTGTGTGTGTGTGTGTGTGGACTAGCATGGAGGAAAGGGCAGAATGTCCTGGATTGAAATGTGTGATAATGCTTCTTATTTAAACCTGCACTTTTCTGTCATTTTTCTTCACCCTCGCTGGAGTCGTCACTTTTAGTTAAGATGATTCAAAACGATGTTTAATTATAGTAATGTAGCGCTGAGCTGTGGCTTCTCCTGCCACCATTCTGACAAAACAAGTTATGCTTTAAGGAAGGTATGTACAGTACATATATACATGTATACATGTATACATGTATACATTTATACATATATACCTGTACATGTATACATTTATACATGTGTACATGTATGTATGCATGTGTGTGCCACTTGCATTTAATTTCCTGTTCTTTATTCCCCAACCCATATCCACACACACACACACACACACACACTTTGCTCACCTCGTCTCCCCTTGCTTCCTCCTGGCCCCCAGAGGGAGATGTACCAGAGAGTGTTCCAGAAGCCTGCTGACAGACATTCTGACTTCTCCCGCCTGGCACGCGTCCTCACGGGGAACGCCATCGCCGTCATCCTGGGTGGAGGAGGGGCCAGGTACACAGGTTCAATACCAGTGCATTATGTAAGGGATAAACCACGAGGGGGGGGGTCCCGTTATTGGAAAATAATGTACGTCGGGGGGGTGGTTTATCCTGCTTATACCTCAGTTACCAGCAGTGATTAGATGTTAGTTTTGTTCCACTAACGGGACCCCCGTCGTGGTTTATCCTGCTTACACCACAGTTACCAGCAGTGATTAGATGTTAGTTACTTTCATCTACAGCGTTAGGTTGGATTTGTAGCGTATTGAGTCAGAACTGTTATAATAATGCACACCCTTGGAACGTTATTGACATGAATCAAAATCTGTTAAATTATGTTAATGACTGTTGTGTACTGCACTAATTACCAAGTTCAAATGCTAAGAAGTGAGATAGATAGACACAAAGTTTTTAGCCTCGTGAGAGCATCCTCAAGTTCACCTTCTGTTTCTCAGACCGGCCGCCTGTCTGAAGCCGCTCCCAAAAGAAACTAAATAATAGGACCGATCAACAGCGGCGCCCAAGGAAAGTGTCGCAATCGACGGAGCAATCGAAACGTTTCATATGAAATAGACCAAATAACGACTTTAGGGGGACAGAAATGCGCACGGAAGGCTTCGTCTAACGATGGTTACAACGGTTTGGCAAAGATTCAACAATATTGCAATAATAATTTATAGATGGTGGGAAAAACACTGTACTGTTTCTTTTGATCACCACAAACGAGCTGTTTACCTCCTCGCACGAAACGAGCTGTTTACCTCCTCGCACGATGTCCGCCTCTGCTTCCCGCCGGGGGGGGGCAGAGCACCTTCCAGACGTTGTGAGGGGTCGCCCATTCAATTCAAATCAGTTGAATTGAATTGACGGTCCCTAATCTGGAGATCTCGTCCGGAACCTTCCTCGGCTATATTAGGGAAATATTATAAGGACGCATCAAACAGGGCTGCCGGCATAATGACTGGCATCAAAGTATTGTCACAACTGTTCATTTACATGAAAAAGCCCTTAATGACGCCAGCTCAGCTCACACATGCACATGCGAGGGGGTCCGTGCACGTGTGAAGACAATGGCGGGTTCTCTCCTCGTCTCATTATTCTAATGGCCGCCACCAAATAGGAAAACGTTGCGAGCGTGGTTGCTAGGTGACCCAAACGTACCAGAGTTGGAGAACATAAGACCCGCTTTTAGATGACCGTATCTTATTCCACCAAATGGCGGCACAAGGAATGCATTTAGTCGAGTGCCACGTGAAACGTAAACTATATTATTGTGAAAATTAAAATCATGATGAGGTGGTGAGTCGGGCCTGGAGGGTTTTGTGGAGCAGAAGGGTGGAGAACTCTGCCAGACCGATCTGCGGAGAGAAACAGAAAGTGAACTCCGAGGTCGGCAGGGTCTCACCAGGCCACCACCACCACCGCCTGTTTGCAGGGGCTGCTCCCAGGTGGGGATCATGCGTGCAGTAAGTGAGGCGGGCATACCGGTGGACCTGATAGGAGGAACTTCCATTGGCTCCCTGATGGGGGCGCTCTACGCCGAAGACCGAAGCCACAGTCGCATGAGGATGAGGGCGAGGGAATGGGCCATGGTGAGGGAGCGGGGAAATGTTGTCTAACCCAAATAAATAACTGTAATTAGGAAATATTTGTCATTTATGTAATTAAAATATTTGTAACACACATCATAACAAACAGCTAAAATATGGACCTCAAATGAAGAGACGACAAAATAATCTACATGGCCATCACCCTCATTTAGTTTGAACGGAAATCATTAAAATGTGAGGCTATGGATCTGTCACTTCTATGCCACCTATGTATGGATTCATTGATTCGCTGCAGGAGATGACGTCGGTGTTCAAGAAAGTTCTAGATTTGACGTACCCGATCACGTCCATGTTTTCTGGGGCTGCCTTCAACTCGGGCATCAGCAACGTCTTCAAGCTGAAACAAATAGAGGTACGTACGTCTCGTCCCGGGACCCTGACCAGGTTTTGAGAATTTCAAAATGTCACCTTGTCAGACAGTTGAGGCTATTCTGTTAATGTGCTCTTAAACAGTCTTCTTTTGAAATGTGCGCGTGATCTATCGTCTACACAGGACCTTTGGATCCCATATTTCAACGTTACCACAGACATCACGGCCTCTACCATGAGAGTGCACACAGACGGTAAGGGAAGCAGTGTCTGTCACAACTAAAAGTGTTTTTTAGTGTCTCCTAGAAGTGGCGTGTTGCCATCGTCATGTTTGGATGACTTCGCCACACTGTTTCCATGACAGCTATGTAAATCACTTTTTATAGCCTAGCAACGGCACAACATTATGATTAACTTGTTCACTTTTTTCAAATTGTAATCCATCCGTCCATCAACAAGAAATCCATAATTTTATTATGGATTTCTCTACATTGTGAAATCTTGTATATTTTATGAAATCTTTCGAAATCTTCTATACGAAATATTTCTGTTTTATGAAATCTTTTGACTTGCATTCTCCAATATGTCATTGGTATCACGTCCCACACTGACGTGGTGACCCAGGGAGTCTGTGGCGCTACGTGCGGGCCAGCATGTCCCTGTCCGGGTACCTGCCTCCGCTCTGCGACCCTAAAGACGGACACCTCCTGATGGACGGAGGCTACATCAACAACCTACCAGGTCCGGTCGGGTTTATTTAACGGTCAAACTATCGCATACTTTAAAGCACAGCTTTGTCATTTGGTTTCTTGTTGTGGTGCTGTGAGTTTTTAGTCTTTTTTTTAAAATGGAAATGGTCTCCATTTCATATTGTCACATTTTGTACTTTTTAAAAGGGTTGTGCCTCCAATGAATACTGCCCTTGTGAGTCAATGAACATCAAAATAAGCAAATCTGACTTTTTCTTTTATTATTGGAAAAGTTTAACTGGGTTTTGGAATTTAAGTCTCGGATCGTAACAGTTATTGGCGAGTCAATGTGGGTCATGGAGAAAGGGCAGAATAGCCGTGTTTCATCCCAGAGAACCGTCTCCACTCCGTTCCAAGTGGCTATTTAACTTGTGACCCTTTGAACCTCTCTAGAAATATTGGCCTGGATCTCAAAACGACCAAAATGCTCATTCAATTAATGGCTTCTCTGGCTCACCTCTTCAATGTTTGTTAGTTGCGATCGAGGACGGATTGATGGGTAGATGAACTGAAGACGGGGCGGGAGGTTGGACACGCGGGTAGGACTCTTACCGTGGATCTGATCTGGTGATCTGGTGTTACTTCCAGCCGACGTGGCCTGCTCCATGGGGGCCAAGGTGGTGATAGCCATCGACGTGGGCAGCCAGGACGAAACCAACCTGACCAATTATGGAGACTCGCTGTCCGGGTGGTGGCTGCTATGGAAACGCCTCAACCCCCTGGCAGAGAAAGTCAAGGTGAGGGACGTGGAGCTGGATGTAGGGTTTAGACTACCATGACACATGTATGATGTTAAGTACTGTCATCGTGCCGTAAGCGTGTACTCGTATGTACTGTACATGATGCACACACTCATTAGGGGTGTGAATCTTTCGGTGTCTCGCGATTTTTCGATTCTTGGCGTTACGATTTGGTTCAAAATCGATTCTCGACTAATTACTACTCACACCAAGTCAGATTTTTACGGTGACAACTGGTGTGAAATCGGATCCGACGGAATGCGAAAAATCTGACTTGGTGTGCAAAGACCTTTCATTGAGTACATATTTTACCGTAATGTCTGTAAGTGCATATTTCACGGTCATTTCCCAAACTTAAATGATTTAGCGGCCTGTACAAGAGAAGCTCATGGTTGTCCAGAGTGTTGATTCTCTGAGTACTGGCAGGTGTTGAACATGGCTGAGATCCAGACCCGGCTGGCCTACGTGTGCTGTGTCCGGCAGCTGGAGTCGGTGAAGAACAGCGACTACTGCGAGTACATCAGGCCTCCCATCGACAGATACCGCACGCTGGAGTTTGGAAAATTTGACGAGATAGCCGTGAGTCTCTGGGCTGACGCCTCGTTTCCTCTTACGTTCATGTCCGACGTTATCATTAGCATGAGTAGCATTAGCATTGGCAACATTAGCATTGTTAGCGTTAGCATTGTTGGCATTGTTAGCGTTAGCATTGTTGGCATTGTTAGCGTTAGCATTGTTAACATTATCATTATTAGTGTTAGCATTATTAGCGTTAGCATTAGCATTATTAGCGTTCGTACTTTTTTGACCGATTTGTCCGAAACAATGACTGCAATGTTAATTGAATGTCTGACACTTCCTGGTGCAGGAGGTGGGCTACCAGCACGGGAAGACGGTGTTTGACATGTGGAGCCGCAGCGGGGTGGTGGAGAAGATGATGAAGGACAGACACCTGGATGACTTCCGCAACACCCAGAGCAAGAGCAACGTAAGGAGGGATGCCAATTCTTTGGCTGACGTATGACTGTACAACCAAGATGGCTGCCGCTGCCGTGGAGCGGTCTGCTGAAACTGAAGAAGGGGATGTTTTTTGGAAATCAGATCAGATGATGTGGATTCTGATGGCCATTTTGTGCGTAATCCCGAAATGTGGGTTTGAATGAGCTCACTCGGTTGTGTGTCTGTCCACACAGGTTATGACGTGTCGGTTGTGTGTCTGTCCACACAGGTTATGACGTGTCGGTTGTGTGTCTGTCCACACAGGTTATGACGTGTCCGAACGCTTCCTTCACTGACCTGGCAGAGATCGTGTCCCGCATTGAACCCCCAAAACCCCCCCTCGTGGACGGTAACACACACACACACACACACACACACACACACACGGTTCTCTTTTTCCTCACTCTTCTCATCGGCACACACTCAAGCTTGACTTGTGTGTGTGTGTGTGTGCGTGTGTGCAGAGGTCAATGGAACACACACACACACACACACACACACACACACACACACACACACACACACTCTCGAAGGGTTGGGCATTCTGTCTGTTCCCCGTCACGCGAGGCGTAGTGTCGGCTGTGGTCCTCTTCTGGCCCTAGTTTGCAAGGTTTTTGAAGAGGCTTTCTCTGCAGCATCTCTTCGACAGTGAAGGGTGTTTCACAGAGAGATGAAATTGGATTCCTGAGCAGAGATTGTTGTCCGAGGCGCGTTAGTCACGGCTGCTTGAGCGGTGGTTGATATTCCGATGCCAACGGCTGGACACACGGCAAGCACAGCGTTAGTAGCTGCCTCCTCTCGTCGTCATCAGATGACCCTAATTCAATAGATAGATATACAGGTACAAATTGGATCTAAAATTCGTCTCTCTCACTATCGACTCACTGCTGTCTTTGTTGTGTTTTAACAAAGACAGCAGCTGAGGCAAAGGGAAAGTCTTTTGTACTCTTATTCATTTTTTTTACTATGCAAAATTGGTGTCACTCATCCACCGTCTTTTACACCTTTTTTTTTTTCCCCTGTATTTTCTGCCTCTCTCACTGGTTTCTCCTGGTCTCTGCTGCTGGCTTTCTCCTCCTCTTCCTCCTCCTCCCTCTGCTCCTCCTCCTCGTAGAGGAGTCAGAGTACCACACTGACTATGAAGAGGAGGCGATGGAGAGCCCTCTGTCTGACCTAGAGCTGCAGCACCTCCAGAGCGGGGAGAACACGCAGGGTGAGGACGCTGCTGGCACTGGGTGCTGATCTCACGGGGGCCGACCCAGGGGCCGACCCGGGGTACAACCCAGGGTACGACCCAGGGGCCGACCCGGGGGCCGACCCAGGGGCCGGTGCTCACACCGCTGCATACACTCTACTGACCATGTTGTACTTCCAGGGCCCCGAGGCTGCGGTATAGAAAACTGCGCTCTAAATGGTATCTCGTTATCGGATTCTAATTCTGACGTTCTGATGTCGTCTTGTGCGCATTTTCCCCCTCCTTCTTCCAACCATTTTCGGGTGAATGCTTTTTCTAGGCGGGCTGGTAAACATTTCTTAATATGATTTTAATATTGTTTTTTTAAAGAACTTCCAAAGCTGCTTCATGATGGATGACACATATGAAAACTTTATAGGATGTAGAGGGGGGGTTAATATAACAGAAAACTGTTATATTATGACTCTACAGCACTGTCTTAACGAGGCACAGGTGTCTTAACGAGGCACAGGTAGTCTCTCTTTCCGAGATTCTTTCCCAACATTATTGCTTGCTGCAACTGATTGGTCAATCACGGTACTTCAATTGATTTCAGCTGGCAAACTAAGAAATCCCAATGAATGATCAGTAGTGGGAATAGACAGGTTAATGTTAATCATTGTTTCTATTTGAAAATTCTGCCG
>OOFB01029642.1:4737-26239 GCA_900323305.1 Trachyrincus murrayi
CTTTTTTCATAGCCCCCCCCCCCCCCCCCACACACACAACTTACCGTGACCCCACCTTGTTCTCCGAGAGATGTGTACACCGCTAGCGTAAACTTAGTTAAACCTTCGTTTTTCGCATGATTCGCAGGTAGGACTCAAATGCACCATAATCCGTTATGTTTTTCGCACGCGTCCAGTAAGACACTAGTACTACTATCGACAAGTCGTTTTCCGCGCTAAGTGTTTTGAAAAGAGCGCCGACTGCGCGTGGCCCAGAATCACCATGGAAATGACAAGTAGAGGCTGGCGTGTTTCGCATCATGGCATCGCACAGAGAGGCGGAGTAACAGTGATTTATTATGTACATTTGGCATTAAGGACAACAAGGGGAAAAAACAACACGCTGAAGGCATAATTGAAACATACATGAGAGGATGACTTAAAGTTTGCGCTGAAAAAGAAAAGAAAATGAGACAAAATATATGTGGATCTTTTCTGCACGTTTGCATAATTGACTATAACAAGTTTTGCACCTTTTATCAAATCTGGACGCGTATACATACACATACGCATCTAATTCATGGACCTCAGTTCATAGATCTCATCTCAGGGGAATTTAAATGATTTGCGGCGTAGTGTAATTCAGTCATTGTGAAGCAGTAGTTAATTTGGGCACTATACAGTAATGCAGAGCAGCTAAATTAATGAGACTGCGCGATGCTAGAGAAATACTCCAGCATGTCTTGTATGGTAAATTCCATTGTAATTCCAGATCCGGGATAACAACGGCCGATCAAATCTTCAAAGTGCTTGTACTGGCGGATGAACTCATCTTGCATGGAGTGCCACACCACCTAGTGGAGAAAGAAAAAGTTGCAGCCATTGAAGAATAAAGAAGGTTGGGCGGCAGCATAGTTTTCATGCAACAATTAAAGCTGCTAAACATTTGCTCTTGTCCCTCTCACCTGCAGCAGACTCTCCTCTTCGCACAAGTGTTTATCCACTTTTTTGTAGAGGTTGTCCAGGCCCTTCTTCACCTCCTTGCCTGGATACTCTTTGATAACTTTACGCAGCTCCTGTTTGTTAAAAGCAAGCTGGTAGCTCACCTCCTCCTCACGCACACCCTGTGCCACACGTGCCTCAACTCCTTCAAAGAAGTGCTGTAAGTAAGATCCAACAGAATATACTTGAACATGTGTGGATTGTAGGTGATACAACCCTTTGTGTACCAATACATCTATTAAATCCTACTTACTATTTACGCTTTTATCCAAAGTGACTTGCACTGAATTCATAAACGGCTCATTAAGGAGGGATTAGGCATCTTGCTCAAGGAATCTTACAGGTAGGCTGCAGACATTGGGGATCGAACCCTGAACCAACACCCTAGCCACGACACTATACAGCCCCTCAGTAGAAATGTATGCGAGTGTATGTGGGCACAATAGCAATGTAGTCCCTCCTTACGTTAAGCTTCTCCAGAGGCTGGCCCAGAGAGTTGATCACATAGGACTGCAGGTGCTCTGTGTACTTGTGCTTGGCTTCCCTCCTCTCTGCTTCCAGGCAGGAGATTTTCAAACGGGAGAGCGTGGAGAAGATGTGGTGGAAGTTCTCCATCATCACAACATCCCGCGGTGTCTTCTGGCTCTCATTGGCCACCTTCTCCACTGGAGATTTAAACAAATTAAGTAAGCCGATATTCACAGTGTTTCCTCTATTGTCACACCGACTAGAAGCGGCAATTATCATGTCATCGTTATGTATGATGTCGTCTCACCGTTCATGAAGACGGCCCTGATTAGCTTAACATAAGCCTTGTCCAGATCTCCCCGGCGCTCAGCGTTGCGGAAGATGGTCTCGGCCAGCTCTGCGAACTCCTCGAAGCATGTGACGAAAGGAAGGATTCCCACTTTGCTTTTCTTGGAGATCTTCACTTCCTCCATCTGTTTGATCTGACCGGACTGGGAGCAAGAAGATGTATTTATTTTCATGATACTCATAAGCCAGATGAGATGTCCAAAAATTTAATTGTCCAACCCAAAGAAATTAATGAATGAATGTTATTGCCCCATTATTACAGATACCCTTTCCATGGCTCTGCTCGCCACCATTGATCTTCTATGATTTTTTTGGAGGGTCGACACTCAAATTTTATGTGGATCAAACAATGCAGATAACTGAAGGCACTAAGTGTATGCCTAGTGTGCTATAGGAGCTACAGCTCCAGGAGTTGAATAACCCAGTAAACTCACAACTCACAATGCATTTGTCAAAGTTCCTCTTGACAGTGACCAGCACGTTCCCCAGCGTGGTGCTGAGGTATGAGGCCGGGTCCACGTTCTCCGCCGTCCACACGTGGTGGCTCATCTTCACCAGCATGTAGAGCGAGTGGAAGCTGTCGATCTTGTCACCCAGCGCGATCAGACTGTTGAGCTCCGTCTCGATGCTCTGGAAGATCTTATTCATCATCAGCCGCACCAAGTCTTTCCTGGGCGGACGGTAAACATGGGGTTAGGAGGACGGATGAACACAAAAAGGTGTACCGGTAATGCAAGGGCAGAAAAGACCTTGAATACAAACTGGTCATGCTGTGTTGGGTTGTGTTCAATTGGCTTGTGCTAAGCATGGCATGGGTGGTGTTCGATTGTGCTGGGTTAGGTAGTGTGGAATCATGTCATTGGGTTAGTGAATGTTTTGTGCTGGTTTGGTACTGCTGGGTTGCAGTACCCAACCCAGCAGGGTTGGGTACTGTTGGGCATTGAGTATTGTTGTGTTTGGTAATGGTAAAGGAATCCCCCAAGACAACTCACTCTGATGAGAAGGAGTGTCTAGGTTCGCTCTGGGGAGTCATTCTGGAAGGCATCACTCCATCCATTTCTTCTGCTTCTGGCTGTTGAGACACATAAGAGAGCTCAACGAATGCATGTAGCCAATCAGATTGGTCAAATGATGGCAATATGACCGTTATAGCAGATTACTGTGTCTCAACTCATGTAGTTAATAGTTCAATTTAATTCTGAAAAGTGGATTATTTCCCTGATTGTGATCCAAAACCCAAATCCATTGGTAATGGCAAGAGGTTTAGGGGGTGTTGTGCAATGCTTTAAACTTAGAAGATGTCCGTTGTACCTGAGCCAGGGGCGGCTGGACCATGGCATGCTGCTGCAGCTTGAAGAACTTGCTGATGAAGTCTTGCTCTGCCAGACACAGAGGCTCCAGCTCACTGAGGACCTGCTCAAAGATCTGATAGCAGGATGACAGTTTAACACAAACGTATTCCCACGATCACCCCAAGCTAAAAAAACACAGGCTGATTGGCGTACTAGATCCGCTAAAATGTCACCTTGTCGAACTTGGTTCTGTCGGCCACGTCCAGGTCGGAGGCCGACATGTTGCCCATGTCAAGCAGCGAGGACGACTGGGAGCGCCGGCTGTTGGAGCCCTGCACCGCCAGCTTGTTGAGGCTAGACGTAGAGCCCGTTAGCTTCCCAGAGCTGCCGTGCAGGCCTGGGACAGCACAAGGAAGGCAATGACTCAAAAGTGTGTTCCTTTATTAAAACCACAGTACTTTTGAGATGTTAAAAACACACCACACCTCGGATGTTACCATTGGCACCGCACCGCATTAAGAACATCAAACTATCCACCAATAAGTAAATTAATCAGTCAATTAGTTATTTATCTATGATAGAATTGAATTGTGTTGCAATGCAAACAGGCCTAGTAAGTAAGTAGCAGGACATTGTCATTCAGGAGTTATCTGAAGAGGGAAGCAAAAGACGTCTTGGGCAAAATAACAGCTGTAGGAGCCACAGTGGTGAGGAGCAGATGGCGTAAAAAGCAGGTGGAACTTCCCTGAGCAGGCGGGATACTTACTCTCCGATTCCTGTTTGAGTGCACTCTCTTTCCGCGGAAGCGTGGCTGGAGGTCAGTTAGAAAGGCAGGCATCAGAGACAAAGAGAGGTTAGGGCTTATAAACATGCAGCACAAGGGAGACGAGCCACTAGATAGAGGTTAGATGTACTGGGTCTTCCAGACGTCCACATGCACTGCAGTGGCTTTGCTAAGCCGGTCAAACGTAGAAAACAAATTCTAATTTTGTTTTCACAGGGAAGGTGACATAGAACAGAGAAAGCCAAGTACTTATATTGAGCAAAACCAACTGCAAGCCAAGAGTCCTCCGTTATACAATGCTAACAACTAACAAGTGATTTTTTAATAGATTTTTATACTGCCTCACGAAAAACAAAAGCAGAACATTTTACGCAAGAGGTTTTTGAAATTGGAGCCACATCGCAGGCATCTTCGATGCAGAGACTGGACTGAGAGAGTGGTAGAAGTTAGGTTAAGGGATTTTGTGTTTGCAGTTACAGAAAATATGTGTTCAGACAAGAAGTATACATTTAATGTTGATCATCTTTATGAAACAGGTCTATAGTGACTACACCAAGATATACATGGGAACGGCTAATATTACAGAAAACAATAGGTTACGCAATGTCAAAATAAAACAAACTAATTCCACTGTGATCTTACCAAACTTGCCCTTCGCCTCCTTGCTTGTGCCGGCCATCTTTATCTTGGCCACCTCAAAGAAATCTTTGATTTCTCGCTCATACAATCTGGTCATGTAATCCACATAGGTCTATAAAGATATGGGAGCCCAAAGAAAAAGGCGTTAACCTGTAGCATTTACTGGATGCCACATACATACAGTATATCCCTCTGGAATAATTGTGTTCTTCTAATTAATAACGCTAATAACGTTGTGCTAATTCATTCTAAAAACATTGAATTATAAAAAAGAAACCCTGATCATGATCATCAGATTAAGACGTAAAACAATGTGCCGCCAACGTGCAGGTATTTCCCGAGACAAGTGGGCACTGACCCTGGACAAGCCCTCGTACTTCTCCCTCTGCGTGTTCTTCAGCCACTCCATGAGCTTGGCATAGCGCAGCAGGTCCCTGTGCAGTGGGCTGTGCTTCGGCAAGCTGAGGTCCGCCGTGTGCTGGGACAGGGTGGAGCTCTGGTCGTGGTGGCCCTGTGACAACAACAGAAGAACAGAGTTTTAATGGAAGTATGCGGCGGAGTCCAGTATGAATACGCTCACTTGTGTAGAGTGTATCCATGCATGACATGGGGACTTTTGATTGTAGTCACCATCGCATGTTCATTTTGATATAGGGTGCATAAGTCTGGCAACCGCAAATACATCAGGTCACATAGTTAGTAAGACGACCATTAGATTTAGACATCTACACTTGAACCCGACAAAACTATTGGACAAGCTGGAGAATACCACAACTTTCTTCTGCCATGTTGACGTGGTTCCTCATCTGCAGCTGCCAGCAGACATGCAGACACAACAGACAAGACAGGCAGAGTTTCCATGGTCCCGCACCTTTGCACAGCAAAGGCCTGTTAACATTTTTGGCTACCGCAACACAGAAAGCTGCAAGCAAATGACCAGTCCTTTGATGAGAAGAGGAGACGGATGGGTTTGTGACTCTGGCTTTTACAAGAGTGGTGGGTGTATAAAGCCATTAGGTAGCATATCCCATGCATCCAATGTTGTGCAGCTAGTACTGCAGGAAGAGAGGGTTACTTGAATGGCTAGTCAGGATGCAATGTTAGAGGTCAAATGTTAGGAGAACTGTGGGGGGCGAGTGGGGGTTACCGTGAGGGTACTCACTGGAAGTGACAGACAGGAGGACCTATAGAATTGAGGGATGGTCATTTTGAAGTGACTGAAGTGGTTGAACTAACACAGAGACAGAGAGCACAGCCACAAGGTCCAGAACAGCACAAACAGGAAGGGGGAAAGGAAAACACAAGAGCACAGGAAGAGGGTCAGAGCTATCCAGGAAGTTGATGAGAAGAGAGAAAAAGAGAGAGAGAGAGAGAGAGCAAGGGAGACCGTCTTTCCCAATTCAAAACCGTTCGTCACTGTACGGTAAAGCCCAGTTTTCCCAAAGAGCCATTAAGTAACAAAATAGGTACAAATACTTATATCATTATACCATTCATGACAAGACACATTTCAGTCACACAGATATATATATCAAGTGCCCGGCTAACTCTGTAGTATAATACTAGATCAATATAGAGGACTCCAACAGTTCAGGTGGAGGAACTGGGCCGTTTGAGGGTGGAGGGTTACCTGATGGACAAACACATTGTTGAGATGGTTGGTGAGGCGACGGGCAAAGGTGTCCCTCAGGTCGCTAAACAGGTACTGCTGCTGCTTCACTGCCAGCAGTTTGTCATGACCTACAACAGGAAGAAGACAGACCGGGTTGAACTGTAGGAAAACTGTACACCCAGTGAAGTTGCACTGTATCTTGTATTTTAGGTTCTATGCAAAAAATGTTATTCATCCATTCTTTTTTTTAAACCGCACCTGGTCGGAGAGCCACGTTCATGCATTGGAGCAGAGCCTCAGATGCGTTGATGCAGGCCTCGATCCCTTTAGGAGAGGACAGGTCTCCCTCCTGCAGGGCCCGGATGTGGCCCTTGGACAGGTCCATGTAGTTCTGAATGAGGAACAAGACACTACAGTGAAACATAGCCTCAGCACAGAGCACAACTAACCAAGAACACTTAGTGAGTTGCGCAGACACTAGTATTGAAAAGGTAATAATTTACACTGATAATATTCAAATCGAGTGTTACTTGGTTTAAATTTCACAAGCTTTGCCATTAGACCACAAATGTCATAAACAGAGTTTACTTAATTCAATAAACGTAGAAACTCTCCAACATGGCAAAAGCGGGAATAGAAAACCCATCTTCTTCCAATCCGTTATGCAATCTAGAGACAGTGGATTCTATCTCTCAGTCTCTAGATTTTGAGTTGCGTGACCTTAGCAGGCCTTAGATTTAGAAAAACAGAGCAGAACAGGGCGGGGCGTCTTTTTTCTCCTCCTACCACCAGGAACTGGATCTCGTCCAGCAGCTTCCCGTTGTTGGTGTTGCTGATCTGAATGAGACGGTTGCTCTGGGAGATCTGGTCCATCTGTTCCTTGACGCTCTGCAGCATCTCCTCGTAGCTGCTCAGCTTGTCCTCGATGTTGTCCACCTCGGACAGCGCCTGGTCCAGCAGCTGCATCAGGATGTTCACCTGCTTCTCGGACGCCATGATGGACTGGATGTTGGCCTGCCGGTACGTAGGTTAGAGAGCAATGAGCTTAGCACGGCTAGCAGCGGGAGTGACATTGGGATCCCTTTCTCTCAATTAAAACGCCCCATTTATATTACACATATTCCAGCCAAAACACATTATGAACCATAGAAACGAGCTGTTAAAGAAGTGACATAGCCAAGTCAAGCCATTGAGGTTCACTGGCCACTAGGTTTTATTTTTTCAAAAGCCAGAGAATTACATGGCACCAGGACATAATAGTTAGATCCAGGTTCAGCCTCAACAATGCTGTGAAAAGGGACTTGATTGGAGTTGACTTGATAGTGGCAGCTTGTGCCGTAGAACCTTACTTTAGAACAAAATAAACGTTTATCGCTGTATACCAAGCATATATAGAGCATATATTACTTACCCCGTCTAGAACCTGCAGCTCCCTGGAGAGTTTTTCTGCAAAGCCCTCTGCATTAGAGATGGCGTATTCGCACACCTCCATCATGCCCTCGATGTCCTGCTCTTCCCGAGCGTTGAGCTCCTGGTAGTCATCCAGGGCGTCCTCATCTCCTCCAGCCACGCTCTGGGCTTCACCCCTTGGCGCAGACTCTAACCCCACATAAACACATGTGCTGCGTGTCAGACATGAGCACAAGCCCTAGTGTACTGTTATGAAACTTAAGTGGAGGGGGACAATAACAGACAATGGACTTCCTGTGAGGGGAATTGGCCAACATTATTAACCATGGTTATTGATTTAAATGACTAGTAGAAAAATAACAGTTTGGGAATCATTGGTCAAGATAAGTAATGAGGCATAACCAACTAAATCCCTCTCAATGCACTTTGCCTGTGAGCATAATTTCAGATTGTTCTAGCGGTTTGACAAACAATAGATACATTTTTGTGTTGTTTCAAACCAATCTCTAAAATAATTCCATATTACTTGACTCAGGCCAAAGAAGACCACAGTAGATGGAATAAGGAAGAATGGAAATGGAGGAATTATTCTACAGCTGTCCATCATCAAGCCCCTACAACGTTCAGCCCAATTTCTCAATTAAATTCTTTTTCATGACATGTATGCCAAGCCTTATCCTGTACATCTATGTACAAAAGCCACATTTATAAGAGCAGCAGTATGTAGCTTTCAGAGATGTTTAGTGTTTTAAATGGTACTGGTAGTCTGACATGATGGGAATACAACAGAGTGGAATGAGGGAGGTAAGTCCTACCAACCTTCCGCTTTAGGAAGTTCTGGCCAGAGAAAGATTTCAAGAGAAGAGTCAGAATAAAGAAGAGTTAAGCCATAGTAAGCTACACCACGCCAGGAAACAAAGAAGAAGCAGGAGGACTTTGTTCTACAGCCTACATATTGCATTCAAAGAGAAAACACAGTCAACACACACAATGTTCTCGTATCCATTCGTTTACAGAGGGAACGGAAAATATTTGAGCATGCAATAGTACATATACAGCCAGTAAATATTTAAATTGCTGGTAGTAATTAAGAGCGCATTTACCAGTAGCACTTACACAGGGACAACGCGTGGACACGTTAAAAAAACACACACAAAGACGGAGGGGAAAGTGCGTGCCATTATTTGAATACAGTCAAACGGCAAATGCTCCAGCAGCCAATCCCAGGGTGGGTAAGTGTTTCCATACCTTCTAATAGTTGAGGACTGACATTCACAAACTCCACCTTCTTCCTCAGGTAGCGTTGGTTCAGCTTCCAAATACAGGAGATGAAGGAGTTCTTCTCAGCCACACTGCTGGCCACCCAGCGGTACACCTTCTCAAAATGAAGGTCAAATTCTGGATTCTCCTGGAAGGTTAAAGCGTGTGTGAATTCCAGCATTATCTTAAAGTGGAGGACAAACATAAGCATATATGCGTCTAAACCTTTAACATGTTAGACAAGCATATATGTTGTTTGCCACACAAGAATTTAGAGGTTATTTAAACAGTTTGTTGGTCATTTTGGTCATTTATTCTTCTCACCTTGCTTGGATCTTTAGCATCCACCTCTCCCAGATCTCGGAGCTCCCATGCTATCTGCCGCTTGTAAAAGTCCCCCTTGTCAGACTTCTTCACCTTTACAACTTTAACCTGGACAGGCCTCTCCGTTGTAACTTGAGTTGAAGAAGAAACGCAATTAGCTACTGATACATCCACACAAATTCACTGTTTACACAAAGCACTAGCAGGTGTTGTATTCTAGTGAGCAACTTTGTTATTTGCACAAAGCATAGCAGGTTTCTCAGACATTTCTTCGTATTAATATTAGGCGTATTCTGTACCCGTTGCACACAAGAAGCAATTTTTCTTTTTCTTCCCCGCCTTGCAGACGTTTACAATGCTGAGGAGACGCTCGTCGTTGGGTGTGAATATGTCCCTCTGCAGAGCATGCTTGATGGCTGTCATCGTGGATGCTGTTTCGGGATGAAAGCATGTACTTAATATGGGCGTAGCAAACAAAGACACATTATACATCTATGAGTGAGAACGGTGCAGTAGTCAACACACGCAGATCTATATCTAAATGCTTACGACTCATTCGGTTCAACACTTTGGATTTAGCCAAAATCGAAGATCTCGAGGGTGTTTTCAACGATGTCAACACAGGTTGCGTACAGAGATATTACGAAAGGGTGAAACCGCCTGACACCTGATCATCGCGACAGACACAAGTCATGAAGAGGTGCTCATGTCGGACTCTCTTAAAACACGGCTGAAGGAATCATGTGAATGACCCCGGTTAGTTTGACCCCGGTTAGTTTCACTCGTGATGGACAGTCCTGTTGTCAATGGCAAAACAGTGAGGTGAGAATACCGTCGATCGATGTATTGTTGACGTGCAAATGCATTCATATTATACACTATGCAAATATGATATCGCTGTAATATTCGGTCTGACACGACATACTGTATATCCTTTTGATTAACAATCCCCCAAAACAGTTTAACTAACCTACTCCCTGTAAATGTAGCTAGCTTTGTGCTAAAATGGCTACGAGCTACACCCAGCATTGACGCAATTAGGGGAGACGAGCCCGACATTTGTGGTTTTGTAGCACAAAGCTGAACGATAATATGTTCTGTCAAATGTACTATATGTTCTGGAAAACAAAATGTATTGCAATTTACCTTGCCTCAGCTCCCCTTAGCCCTTTGGCAAATCCACCTCCGGACTACTTCCTGTGCCAGTGTTGACATGTCACGTGACTAGCGGGCCAACCCAAACCCCTGATGGTTTGTAGTATTCTTACCGTTAGTAGCAATTAAAAGTACCTTTAGAGATAAGAGTTTGCTGTATGTATAATGTATAATTGCCAGCAATATCAGACACGTACCTAGTCATCCTACCTTAGAGCTGTTGTTATGTTGCTCTGCGCCTTTATATCATAATTCAGAAACAGTAGTCATGTTGTGATCATACATTTCAACATCTGTTGGATATTGCAGAGATGACTAGGGACTAGGTTTAGTTATTGCTGTAATCCATCCATCCATCAATATGGATCACCTCTATGTGTTTAATAATGGTATGCCCCAGTTCTTATTTAATCTCTCAATGGAGAGTTAACAGGGGTGATTGTCACTTGGGCTGGGCAGATCTTTTTTATTTTTGTAAGTTATATTTTTGTTTTGCTGTTTTTTTTTCATCCATCCATGAGGCCTCTGTAAATATGTCTAATCTTGCAAGTAAAAGCTTTGCAGCTTAATTCTAGACTTATTTAGCCTTTTTTCCTTATTTAGCCTTCCTTAAAACGTGGGGGTAACACCATTCCCCGGCAGTATGCTTGTATCATTTTTATCCTGTTTTAATTTGCCTTTAGGATTCATCGTATATAATTTAAAACATGATTAGCCTACTAGTTTGGCTAGTAATCAGATTGCAATTCAACCAATCTCATGTGGAATACATAGTGAATTGTGCTATTTAGTCATTTATCAGACACTCTTATCCAAAGTGACTTACAGTGAATTCAGATACATGTAATTTAGGAGCAGGTAGGGGTTAGGAGACATCTTGCTCTAGGATGCTTACAGGTAGACTGTGTACATTGGGGATCGAACCCAGTACCTTTTGGCTGGGAGTCAAACACCTTAAACACTACAATATCCTGCCACTAACTTTAACAACTTTAACTTGATGAAAATGTTAAACAAATGATAAACAAACAACAAATCTGTATTTGAATGTCTTCTTAGGGCTTCCTGTATTCAGACAATAATAAAAGAAAAGAAAATAATTCTTCTGAAATGATGAAAGGGATCTCTTATCACAGCTGGATATCTGCCTGTTATTTTAAATGCATTCAGTAGTTGGTGTACTAGCACCTCATCGCCACTAGAGGACAGAGTCCGTGCAGGAAAAGCCACACGTTAATGGCGACGTTAAGACGGTTTTTATGTAACCTGGCCTTGAAGGAATGTCATCTTTTTCTCCTGAAGCATTAACTTATATTAAATAAAATGTGAAAAGGTGGAGCATATACTGTTAATAATACACATTTCAAAAACGACAACTATTTAAAACAAACTGGCTAATAGTCATAAAGCAAAGTGACAGAGTGTTTGACTCCTCCCAGGCAAAGGTCAGCCTACTCTGGATTCGATCCCCAGTGTCCGCAGCCTCCCAAATTAAAGTAGTTTAAGTAAACAACCGAGGACTACAACAATAACCAAAAGACGAAACTCATTTAATTTCACATTTTCCTCTAATGTATTTCTTTATTCCCGGCGCGGCGGAAGACACAATGGGTGAGCGTGCGCCGTTTCCTGTGACAGATGAGGGAAAAACTTCAAAAAAATCCCAGAGCAATTAACCAATCAGCGTCCGGCAGGACGGCGTGACAGAGTGCACACATCAGCGAGCGACAGCGCCGCATCCGTTATGCTTTCAGCGGGCCGAGATCTAAATTAGAGAACCAATTAACTCTGCTAATAGCCCTTTCCCGTTTCATCTGCAAGACAATTGGCTTGAAGAGGAAGCTCTCACAATATCCTCTTTCTGCGCTAGCCTCCTTGTTTCCCCTTCAATTAGCCCGGCGCTTTCTGTGATTAAGTACCTATAATTATTTTTCAATTAAGGCTTTGATCTGTCGTGTGCATGTGTACACTTTCCTCGGCGTGGCGGGAAGAATGAGCGGGAAGCAGTGAATTTGTTCGCCAGTGTTTGCCGCGGGAGGGATTAAAGTCTCGCGGCTCCACTGGGACATCCGTCTCTCTGCCACGCAAACTGGGCGGAAGCGGGAAAATCTACTCGTTGTGTTTGTGTTTCCTTTGTCGCCAAGTTGACCGTTTCTCAGCTTCCTCCCAGGCGAGATGACAGCGGCGGTAGCCATGACGACCGCTCGGTTTCAGTTAAAATTTAGATGCTACTGATTGACCTTAATGACAATGAGTTGTTTTAAGAGAGTGTGTGTGAACTGCTGAGTACTTCCTACACACAACAGAGAGATGTGATCCTCCAGCACAATACAATACAGTACAATACAGAACAGTACAGTGCTTAACTCACAACACTTGAAGGTAATTATTCTGCTTGTCTTTGTTGAGCTGTCTGACCCGAGCGTACACCGAGAGGAGCAGTGTGTAGGTTAATTATGTGTAGAACTGCAGGGATTTCACTTTCATGAACAGAATAAGACCTAACAAGCATCACAACACAGTTTAAAGCAGTATTTAGTGCAGTGAATAGTGAAAATACATGAAATATTGTATAAAAGATGGATATATTGCAGCACACATATTGGTATTATATGTCAGACGATAGTTGTATTGTGAATGGGATCAAAGTCTTGATATCAGTTGATCAACATTTAAAATGTATGCTAGCTATCAGTCCACTGTGCTAGCTAGTTATCAGTCCACTGTGCTAGCTAACTAGCATTCCACTGTTTTAGCTAGCTAGCTGTCTATTGTGCTAACTAGCTAACTATCTCACAGTCCGCTGTGCTAGCTCGCTTTCATTCAACTGAGAGACAGTAATTAACGAATGAACTGTAATTAAAAGACTAGGGGCCTCTTAGGGGCCCGAGGCTCCTAATGAGTTGTGACATTCCGGAGGCTCCGCCCACACCTCAAATCTCCATCAACCAGACAGAGCAAGACAGATGGATCTGACTCTCTCATTGGCCAAGATGAATCAGACCCCCTCATTGGCCCAGATGAATCGGACTCCTCATTGGCCCAGATGCTCAATCCAGCAAAAATAAGAAATAATGAAACGAAGGGCTTTATGGAATAAATAAAAAAATTAAATAAATGGATCGGGAAGTATGTGTGTGTGTGTGTGTATGTGTGTGTATGTGTGTGAGTGTGCACGTGTGTGAAACATTTAGTGTGACCTCGTGGGCCGGCCATCCATCAGAGCACCGCCTCATTATTCTAACTAGCCACTTCCTTTCTCCGCCTGCGAGACGCATCAGCTGCAATCTGCATGCCAATTATGGGCCAGACCCCCTGATACCAGCATGGAAATGATCTGTCAAAAGAGAAAAAAGGGAACAGGAGGAGGAGGGGAAGGGGTAGAGAGAGAAGGCTTGTGCACGATACACCTCCCCTCTCCTCTCTCCCTCCACCCCCTCCTCCTCCTCCTCTTCCTCCTCTATCCCCCCTTTCCACTCCTCTGTCCCTCCTGTTCGCAGTTGACAGGGTTTCCTAGGAAATTAATCTATCGAAAGGAGAAGAAAAAAATTATAAATGTAGCTATTCTCCTGCTCGGGCCGTTTGGTTGTGGGGGTCCGGAGGGCAGGGGGAAGTGGAGCTGGTGATAATTGCCAGGGAGGGTGAGAGGAGGGGGTGTAGGATAGAGGGGTGTAGAGGGGGTGCTGGATAACAAAGGGACACTCTGGCTGAATGTTAGACTAAGGGCAAGAGGGCCGGTCATGCAGTTCTGCCTTCCAGGTATTCTCCTCTTCTTCTTCCTCTTCATCTTTCTCCTCCTCATCTCGTTAATTTCCTCGTCGAATTACAGATGAGGCGGACGACCGTCGCCCTCCTGATCTCTTAACCACCTAACGTCGGAGGGCCGTGTTGCGATCACGTACGCCGAGGTATCGAACCTTGCGCGATGTTCACATCCCATAACATTCTGCACTGCGACATCCGTTTCATACTTATATTAACATTTCTGTTGCAATCCGCAGAATGTTGGGTAATAAAGTCGTCCTAGAACGAGTGCCTGTCTCGAACTGACGTAATATAACCGATCAGATCGGCAGACAAAAGGGTTTCACGGTGACAACACGAACGCAGAGCAAAGTTACACTCTGTCGTCTGGGCCGGGAGACAAATCCTGCTGTTGTTCTTCCTCTTCAGACCATGAGGCAACACTTCTGTGGGAACGACAACGCAGAGAAAAACAAAACATAAAACACCCCCCTCCTCATCCTCCTCCTCTTCCTCCTGGAGAAGAAAGAGCTCAGAAGGATGGGAACAGTGGCTTTCACGCACAAGAGGGGCGAAGAATTGGTTTTCCCTCTGTCTGCCATTGTGCCGCTTCTGTGTGTGTGCTTTGATTAAAGACACAAGATTCTTTAAGCACATTAGGGCCATTTTTTCCAATTGTCTCCCAGCCTCTTCCGTATCCTCCCTCACAGAAGATGGAGCCGCGCTCGCCCTCTTCCCTCTCCTCTATCACTCTGAGCAGGCCCAGAGGAGCCATAAGAGGCAGAGGACCAGAGAATTATGATCTGTTGGAGGAGGAGAGGAGGAGAGCAGAGGAGAGGAGGCAACGGTCGGGTGTCTTATCGACGAGGAGGCAGAGGCGGACACAAAGGGCATGTAGTCTCGTGTTCTGTGGGTCCATTGCATCCTACGTGTTTTAGTGTTTCAGGAAACCAAAGGCAACATGTATGCACCATGCATACATCCCAGATGAACAATAAACGAACCAATACTTTGGTTTCCCTGAGTAATAAATAATAATAACAATCAATTTTATTTACAATGCGCTTTTCTCTATCGCTACAATCATAACATCATAGAACAGAAACACAGGGAACACAATGAAATACATTAACACAGTGAATAGATTAACGCAATAAAATTAGGTCATACAATAACATGCAAGTTGAACAATACATACAAAGGAAGGCGAGAACATGGCCAACAACTCTGTTGCTGTGCTACATTATTGTGGCGAACCATGTGATGGTTCTGTATCCGCTGTTCAACCACACGCTGAGCCCGTGGAAAATCAACAGTGCATTAAACATTCGATTTGCAATTACCCCCATCCGGAGGTCCAGCAGCAGAATACGGTGAACAAAACTACATTTTAAATATTTTCCGAGCGCAGAGAGCGACTCGGTTAGCATACGTAGCAGCCGTGCAGTGGCCGGGTCAGCCGGTCGTCATACCCTAGAGTAATAATTAAGAATCCTGTCGCGCAGTCGTCAGTACTCAATTACACCTCTCGTTGGCTGGGGCGCTCCATGTGACTGCGAGCGATGTGGAGACACTGGAGTTGTCATCGGAGATGAGGAAAGAGAGGGAATGAGTGAAGGGGAGATTATTGTGGAGTGGGGATTTCGAACGGGGTTGGGAATCCTGTGTCAGGAGGTGAGCGCTGAATGCGAGTGACCGAACGCTCCCAGAAAACATGATACTATTATTTCCGATTAACACAGAACAGAGACTTTGGTGGTGTGTTAATTGGAAGCTTTGGCTCACACCACTTTTCCAATTACTTTCATGCTAGCCTACGGTTAATGCCGTCACAATGGACAGTAAGAAGACGTCTTGCAGACCAAGTATTCTGCATGCGATGAGCGTGATTTTCTCATCTCTTCGTTGTCTTATGGAGAATTATGGAGTTTGTAATTCGGTTGAGTGACATGACAAGTGGCCATTGTTATAGAGACATACTCTAAAATCACTAAAAGTAATGTTTTTAAAAGTATTTTTAAAAACATCTAATTGAAATAGAAGTCCTAGAACGGTAGTCTTGTGGGATGCCTTTTAGAAATGCACATATTCAATAACCAAATGCTGTGCGTCAGAATGGTACTTACTGAACTTAGCTATATTCAAGCTACTTTAATGAACACTCTAATGAACAGAAGTCTCCAGTCTGCAACTGGAAAAATTATATTTAATATTAGTAAATAAATACAGATTGTGCTACTATGCCCAGGACTGGAGCTTGGTTGATTAGCATTTAGCTTAAAAATGCTTATTTGTCATTCAAATCATTTAGATAGATAAGTTCAAACAAGAGGATTGTTTATAGGGAGTCCTCTGGTATCTTCAGGCTGGAAGTGTTTCTCCACTTCCACGATTCCCCCTGTGTGAATTAGCAGATTCCACACTTCCTTTCACACACAGAACCGACTGCTGCTTAATATTCACTGGAAGAATGTTTCTTCTTGCTCTGCTAACACACACTTTCCCAAACTGACAGCACACACAAGTCTTCCTTACGCTGGGTGGAATTCTCTCCAGGCTTCAGCCCAGGTATCTATTGTATGTTCAACATAATCCCTTTTCTGAGTTCCAGTATGGATTACAGTTGTAGAAATACTGCTGCGCAAAGTGTACAGAAGTACAATCGCAGCACAAAGGACAAGTAATAAAGATGAGCACGTGTTTCCCGCTCGGGCTCACTCCCTTGACCACTTCAAAAGAAAGACAGTATTGATTTCATAGCCTTTTTTGTGAAGCTTTTATTCATTTCTTTTCAGTTGGGTTTTGGGAGAATATATATGATTTTGTTCAGCAATTGAGAGGCTGGCGTCCATGCAGCCATATACTGTATATTCCAACCTTGGAGCAACCATGGGTTGAATCTTTTTGTCAGAAAAGTGTGAACTAATACACTCGAAGGTGGAAGGAGTTCAGTACAGAGAGCTTTCACTCGCTTAGCCACTCAACCTTGTCTAAAGGCATGCTGGGTAATTTACACGACGCTAGCGATCTGCTGTTGATCTCAGAAGTGCTGCAGGTACTTTCAAGACACATAATACTCATCTTAAAAGCTGTTTAAATGGACTGACCTTTATCATTGAAGGATAATATCCTTCAAATATCGTCATTTCACAGAGCAGCGAGCAGAATGCAGAAAAAGCTCCTTTACTGACCCCATTTTTAATTTGGTTTTTGGACTATTGAAAGCTAAACTTCTTAATTACTACCTCAACAGAAGCCCACATCGGACACACTAATCTCTTTCATGTACGTATTATACGTTGGATTCGGAGGTGTCTGATTGGCCGGGAGCAGAGGAACCTCAGGTGATTTTATAATTGCTTCCGGCACCTTCTTTCCGAAGCTCCTCTCTCTCTCTCTTCCTCAGAGCGAAGGAGAGGGAAGGGAATTCCTCGACGCAGTTAAAAGATTATAGCACCAAGAAGAGAACATTGAGGAGCAAGAAGGAGAGCGAGAGAGAGCGTGAGAGAGAGAGAAGCAGAGAACATTGAGGAACAGGAAGAGAGAGAAAGAGACGGAGGGAGTTCTGAATCGCTCCCTCAGCACCATGAAGATCCGGCCAAAACCAGATTTTATCACTCATTGAATTAAAGTGTGATTTCGGTCGACTCAGCAGGACAACTCCAGTGCCGGCAATATTAGACGAGTTCCCTTCCCGGTTTGGACAGGCCGGGGACCGTATGCAAATGGGTACAAAACTCACAGCCTGGAAACCGCAGCTTGACACTGATTTGTGTTTGATTTATTTAATTCTTTCTTTTTTCTTTTTTTTCTATTTGACCAATTCCCATATTCAACCCTCATATTCAGTTCGGAGGCGGTCTCTGTGGAATCCCGCTCGCAGAAGGAGGGAGAAAAAAAGAAATTAAAATCCATCAGCTAATGTGTCGCTTGGTAATGAAATAAGAATCTGACATGCGGCCATTGAAATGCAAAAGAGGTGTCCTGGTGTTACCCTGGCCATTTATCATAAAGCGGGAGAATTTCTACTTAATATACATGAGGTACAGTGAATTATTACATGGCGCGCCGTTATAACAAACTTCTCAAAGTGCGCAGACAAAGGGGTCGAGTATATTATTTTCCTTTATGTCACTCGGACGGATCATCTAAATGGTTTTTCTCAAGTTGGGGAATTTCACACTTTCTTCGAAAGTGTTTTATACTTTGTCCTGTTTTGCACAATACAGCCTTTTTCTAGCCTCTGTTCGGCTCTCCGAGGAGGGAAAGGGGGGAATGGGACGGGGGGGGGGGGGGGGGTTGTCAGTTGGTCGTTGAGGAGGTGTTTCAGACCTTTAATTCATCTCTGCCAAGCGGCCGTCTCTCGTTTTCTTCCCTGCACTGCTGTTCCTAAAGCTATCTCCTGCTTTTTGAACCACTGTTTTTTTTTTCTAGAAAGTGCCCTGTTTCTCAACAACAACAACAACAACATCAACAACTCCTATAAACCCCATAGAGGGATGTTTTGTGACTTGGGTAATGATTAATTATGACTGGGTAATCTTGTGATTGCACCCGGTTAAAGGAAATAAGTGTACACTTGAGGAACGGCGTGATTGATACGTAGGCCTACAGCGCTAAAGGAGTGTCGTCATAAAATAATTCTTCTACAGGCATACCACCGCCGAGTGTGATTGATATACAGCGTCCAGCGACAACCTAGAACAGTCTGTGTGTGTCCGTCAGTCGAATGACTGATGAAATAATGTTTAAGGTCTATCACGACGGCTAGATCTCGTGTTTACGTTGCTAACACGCGCTAAACACATCTATCTTTCCCAAAAATAAATTACACTACGGTCAGGTGATAAGTGAGTTTGCAATACTGCATTTTATATAGATTCAGGAGTATAACTGATGAACGTAAACCTTGACGCAGTTGAAATAGAGATAATACGGTGGTTTCTGCCGAGTCATCGCTCTTCGCGTTCGAAGAATGCTAATCTCTAATCAAAGAGCCGGTTGAAGTGGTACTCCCGGTCCTCGCCAAACGGCCCGGGGTCATGCTAATGTATTCTCACTTCCGCGCCGCCAGTTCCCGCGCAGACTGATGGCTGTCACATCAGCGCGTGATGTATGCGGCCAGTCATAACGCATAATTGATACGACACGTTCGCAACGCGGGCCGCCATAATGCCATTATCATATTGCCAAATGTGTTTAGTTCTCCTCTGAGACTTCCCAACAAATCAGTGGGTCTTGACACAGGCCAGGGCCAAAGATTAATGATAAACATGACAGCGACAAATTAAACTCGACGGAAGTTTGCATGTTAAAGAAAAAACACACACACTCTGAATATCCCGGAGCTCAATAGAGGGAGGATATTTGCATGGTAATCTGTTTCCTGCTCCAGAGCGGTTCTCACAGAAACAGCAGAGTTTACTGTTTATCAGACAGGATGTTGTACGCTTTAATATCTTATTTTTTTTGCCATTTTGTACCTTCTGCTACTGTACTTCACGTTCATTTTAGGAGATTTTTAATTGATCAGTCCACTTTATCCTCTGAATCTGAATTTCTCGTTGATTATTAAGTACACCTTATCTTAATTTTAATAAAAAGGTAATTCATACAAGTCATTTAATCTGTTAATTAAAAGCATTAGGTTGGTGGCAAACGCTAGGTCATTAGTCAGCGCTAGGCCAGTAGCGAGCACTAGGTCATTAGCCAGCGCTAAATGGCCGTCATAACCTGACGGAGGACCACCACCCTCTCCACCTGAGGCCGTCAAGGTGGAGGGTCCTCTGCTACACGCTCTGCTGGCTGCTTCGGGCCCCACGATGCCGGCCCCAGCTGATTAAAATATCCACACCAGGCCCTCCGTTTCTATTAGTGGTTCAGTGAAGCGGGCCGGGCCCCGCTAGGACTCTGGATGACAGTTAGCAGCGTTTTGTTTTCCGCCGAATCATCTTAAAGGTGCCGGAACGTTACGGAGCATTCCGGAAAGCTCTGGAAGGTACCGGAAAGTACCAGCTACCACCTCAACTGTCGATAATGTTTGCTTATTTATTTTGCATCTAAATTTCTACAACTGTTACAACTGTATGTATTGTAGTTTCATTCTAATTAAATCATGATATGACACCCGAATTTGTCTGGGATTATTAACATACATTATATCTTATTATCTTATCTTAACATCTGATAATAGAAAAAAGATTGAGGTAATCTAAATGTAGGCGTATGGAAAAATACAGACATTTGCTCCACGATATTCTCAATACTTCTCCATACACGGTCTGGGGCTACATTTCCCTAGTGCAGTATTTCCTGACCAGGTGTATCTCTACTTTAACTTAGGGTGACGTACTTCCTCCACCTCTCAATGGTTACTAGAAACCGATGGAAACGTTCCGGTGGAGAAAGCCGGAGGCTGCGGTACAATCGAACCGCGAGACGTTCTCCGGCAGAACCTTCTAAACTTCTACGGTGATATTCCCTTTGTGCGTTGAGAAAGGGGCTTTTGAAATGCATTAGCGATACACTCTTTCTGAAGAAAGCCCAAGCAGGGATTTGAAATACAGCAAGGAGAGAAAAAAATGGAGCAGAAAAATGGGACACTGGAATCCTTTTTTTAAAGATCCTCCCAGCCTCCCTCACATCTCTCCTTTATTGTGTGCTGACAACTTGATACTGCAAAGTTAGATATAAATATATATATATGTATGTGAATATATTCCTTCCTTTTTTTAAAACGCTTTCCCTTTCTCAGTGCCGTGGCTAATTTGTTTTTAGGTTCCATAAAACAGTCTTTTCTCATTCCCGAGCGGCGGGGTATGCGGTGGAAAATCTCCCCCATAATATATCGTTAAAAGCACATTACTCTGTGCCATACAGCGTTAAGAGTTAAGAACACAGTTAATATTCACAGCTGGAGAAAGAAGGGGAGAAAACGGAGAAGAAAAGGAAGAGGGGATTGTGCAGACGAATAAAACACCCCCCCCACACACACACACACACACACACACACCCACGTACCGCACACTCCCTCTCCGCCACACTTGAACAATCGCTGCTCACAATCCTATCCTTAAACCCTGGGAGCAACATAAAAGAGTTTCAGAATATAGGGATAAGCCCTTTCAGCTATTCTAAGTCTTAAGGCTGCCTTGCGCTCGCAGTGCTAGCAGTGCTGTTGCCACTCTAAATAGATATTACAATAATGCAGGAACAATGTGCTGGCAGATTCCCCCAGACACAAAAATACACATACGTGTCTATATGGTGAATAGGAGGCAAACATTAGCACTGTGTGACAATACAAGCCTCTCCGATGGAGAAGGGGGGGGGAGAGCGAGATTAATGTCTCGGAGCGAGAAAAGACGAGATTGCTCTTTGGGTGTTGCTGCGACTGGGAGATGCTTTGGGTGTCTTACACGCCCCCCCCCCCCCCCCCCCCCCCCCCCCCCCCCCCCCGCCCCCCCCCCCGGGGCCCCCCCACCC
>OOFB01029644.1:7840-19255 GCA_900323305.1 Trachyrincus murrayi
TCTGACCGCCCCCTCCTCCCCATACTCGAAGCTCACACGTGTTGCCAGGTTGAGGACACTGAACGAACACGAGTGGAAGACGGGCCGAGCGCAACATTATATGAGACGAGCGCAAGATTAAGACTCAAAGATTTACCCGTGCTTTTTTAGGTTGGGTAGAATCTATTACAATCTCAGTTGATCCAGTTAGTTTGCTTGCTTCCATGGCTGCAGCACGCTGTGTTTGTGTGCCAATTTGTTTCATATCTGGCAACCCGGGGTACTCTGAGAATAGTGAATCACATGGACCAAAACAAAAACATGGAAATTTCAAAGGAGAACATACTAGGCTGTAGCATTGTTGTTGTTATTTCGAATAAGCATGTTTCTTTTTCATTTTATGATTTAGTACAGTACATTATTTACATATAGCACCTTTAAGACAACAAAGGCTTGAAATATAGGCATTACATTGCAAATTGAAGGTTCAATGAAGGCACTGCCCAAATAATAAGGACAATAACCGTGTCGTCATTTCTACTCTTAAACATCTATTTCCAGCGAAGCGTCAAAGAAACGAGCTGTGCTCCGTGGTTCTGTCCCACAACACCCTGCATATCCTCCTGGTCCTGTGGCTCCGGCCCGCTACTGGGCTGGGGGCTGGCTGTGGACTCTGGGATGGTTCGGTCCCAGCGTCCGGACACTCTGAATGTGGGTTCTTTTCACAGGTGCTACATGCGTCCGCATTTAAATCTCCCTTTGGAGACTTTTGTTGAGGACTCAGCGAACGGTTCCGCAAGGGGTCCTCGACGTGTTCCTTCATAACTCCTTCAGAGTCTTTAGGGGCCGTTCTTGGCTCCCCCTGGTGGTCTTGTTCGTGCCCCTGGGTCTTTAATGTAGGGCTGTGGTCGGGGCTGTGGCTGTTTTGATTGGGAGAGCGATGGCCAGAAGGGTGCTGTAGGCAGACATGGGCGCCGTTTGAATCCTGGGGGTCTGGACCCGGGCCGGGCGGGAGTGGGTCTGTCGTGTGCGTGTGGTCGGGGGAGTGGGCGCTTGCGTCCTGTTTGTTGTGCGAGTGGAGCGCATGTTGGTTCCAGAATGTTCTCTGGTGCTGTTCCAGCTCAGACAGCAGAGGTAGACAGATGTCCAGGTGCATCAGCAGGTTGTCCAACCACTCTTCTAATTTGGAAAATGAAGGACTGGAGAGAGAGAGAGACATATGGAGAGATAGAGAAGGGGGGGAGACTCTTATTTACTTCTTTAACTGTGGGAACAATCTGAGAGTGTTTGTTCTCTGCACCTGGCTGCTGGCCTCGTGAGACCATGATATTCACGTTTGCGATGAATATCAGTCTGGCCTTGGCTGGGCAGCAATTGTTTTCCAAATATGGCCGCAGCCTTACGTTGTTCTAAAAACTCCAGCCAATCAGAGTGACGCTCGTGCTGTCTTCGCTCTTGCCGAATCCGGTTGGAAGTAAAGCAACAACATCTAAGAAAAGCCTTCCATGCATATTTCTGTTAGTCTTTTAACCTCGTTTTAGTCTATTTCAGATCTATTTTGATTGCTCCGTAGATTGCTACACTTTCCTTGGGCGCTCCTTGTTCATCATGAACTGAAACCCCCTCCCCCAAGCGCTGATTGGTCCTAGCATTTTAACATTTTTGGAAAAGACTTTCAACAGGATCGAGGCCAGACTGATCTGCAGAGGGAAACAGAAAGTGAAGTCGCGAGATCGGGATGGTCTCACAAGGCTACCTGGCTGCCTCTGTATGAGACTATTTCGATTTTAGATCACTCCCGGCTGACCAATCAACGCATTTCATTCTCTTCCCTGATTGGTTTGTGGAATCCATCTTGTCAGTCAATCACAGGCGCGTGATTGCAACACTTGCATTCATGCACACAAGGAGGGAGCAGAGAAGGAGGGGACTTTTTTTGGATAGTTTAGTTTCAAAATCTTGCTCTTTTCTGCTCTCTCTCTTTACAACTCTTGACTCTTACCTACAGCAGCTGTAAGGAGTAACTCTTACCGTGTGTCTGCCTCCAGGTCACAGCAGAGGGCAGCCAGCGGGAGGAAGGCAGGGGGGCAGTCTGAGGGGTGGTACTGCTCCAGGAAGCCAAACACATTCAGACCAAAGTCCCGGTTCCTGGGGAGGTAGTCTGGGTCCGCACTCACCCTTCCTATGATCTTGGGGAAAACACAAGAATACTGTTATCTGCTAAATGTGACAGAAGGGTTTTTATTGAAATCCCTTCCACGCAGTAGCTAAATAAATAACCAAATGTAACTAAATGGAATCATAAAAACTTGTTGCTAAATCAACAGATTTATGATTAAGGACAGAATGTATCTTCATATTTTCACACATATCACATATTGTTTGTTGTTGCAAATAGGAGACTAACTGGAACATCTTCTTACCTCACACACCATGATGCCAAAGGAGAAAATGTCCACTCGTTCATCATAACTCTTCCCTGATAGACACAAAGGAGACATACAATGTTGTAAATAATAGGCTAAAAGCCTGTAGGCAATGTGTCACGATTCAAACTTCTACCTGCCTAGACCTAACTGCCCTAGTCCTACATTTATTAAGCTACAAAATATCATTCCTGAACATAAATGCACCTTTTCAATTGTGGTTGGAATAGATACGGGTATTTCTATGTTATGCTCCTTTAATACACAGAGTATCTTAACTTTGCCATGTGTCCAAGCTAGCTAGAAACCCCAATAGTAGCCTATGCTACATATGTTCTGGTTCAATGAATACCAAGACCCAATGAATATTATCATAGGCTATATTGCTTGCTAACATTCCTGCTAACCTTCGTTAATCTCACCATTAATCATTTCAGGGGCCATCCAGTAGGGGTTTCCCACTACAGTGTAGCGCTTCCTGCGGTCGGGCCTACGGAACTCCGTTCCCGTGGAGGTCTTGCCAGCAGGGGGCGCTCTGCCCTGACTCCTAGTGTCCTCCATCACCAACCTGGCCAGCCCGAAGTCCGCCACTACCACGCTCTGATTCTAAAATATGGAGGTATATAGGGTCAATATTGAACCTTGTGTCATCGGAGTAAAGATACCAAAACCAGCATTGACCATACAGTACTTATATAGTTTGTATGTGTGTGTGTGTGTGTTTGTGAAGTGGAGGGACTTCAACTGATGAATAATAACAGATTTACCTCTCTGACTAGGCAGTTGTGAGAGTTCAAGTCTCGATGGATAACATTCATAGAATGCAGATACGCCTGGCAAGGAAACATGTTTTTTTGTAAGTACAAAAAGAAACTGAACTCCTACTCTGTATCTATTTAGAATGCTTCTCTCTGGGTTTCAGTAGAAAAGAGCCTTACCATTCCAGCGGATATATCTTTAGCAAAACTCACTCTCGCACTCCATGGAAAGTGGTCATCCTAGACAAAAAGGGATTGTTTGTTTTCTTAGGACATATTAGGACACTTGGGATGTAAAATATTTCACATGATGAGTGGAAATCATACCATTTTAGCAATGGTGTCCCTGAGTGTCCCACCCTGGATATATTCCGAGACAACGTTTAGTCGTTTGTCTTTGTAAAAAAATCCAATGAACTTAAGAACGTTGGGGTGATCCAGACAGCCCATCACTTTCACCTTAAAGATAGATCAGTGTCGTAAGGTCGCTATCTAAGCAAGTGAGTAAACAAGTGATAAAATGAGCAAGTAACTTAACAAAGAACTATAAAAGGAAATATAAAAATACAGAAGTATCGGGAGACATTGAAACATCTAGTAGCAAGTGGAAGAGTGTCCAGCGTACCTCTTTTAAAAAGGTCTTCTGCGTCTCTTCGTCAAATCGAATCAGTTCCTTCATCACCATGACCTCCCCAGTCTCCTGGTGGGTCACCTGGACAACAACACATAGCTTTGATTTTATAGCTTTATAGCAGATTGTATATGGATTGTTAGAATAGAAGTTTCAAACAATGCTATACGCTATATTATATACACATGGATTTAAAAATCATGATTTGGGGTCATAGCTCTTTTGTGTTTACAATTATTTGTTCAGAAGGTAGTGGTACTTGAAGATCCATTATACATACTTGAACATGTGACAGCACAGGTCTATAAGGCCTATGATTTGATATAATCCTGTCCATCTTAATCCTACAGATATCATTCTGAGCACTATTCAACGCTTTGAAGGTCAGTACTGACTCAATAAAGACTACACACATCCTAGTACTCCAACTGCTTTTACAATCAATACCTCATGATCACCCACTCGTACACCGATGGCAATGTCCCCAAATCTCCCTCATGAGCCTACCAGCTCATGAGGGCCATTTGGGTAATTTGCAATTCCTATCCTCATCTACTACCCACCAAAGCAAACCAATAGCCGTATCAAGTATACCTTGACAGCTTGGCCAAAGCAGCCCTTGCCAAGCACTTCTCCATGAATGAGGTCTGAGGGCCTGAAGATGCGATGAGCTCTGTCCACGGGGTCCACGCGCAGGGACTCAGAGCGAACCATGTCCCTCCTCTGGGACCAAAGGTTCACTGAGCTGCTAGAGAAGGGACACTTGTCGGTACTACAGCTCCGTCTGTCAAGTAAAAAGAAAAATAGTTGGAGACAAATCACTGCAATTTAAACAGCATTCTGATTAGTTCACATGATATCACTTCCCAATTAATATGACAAAATGGTTGCCAAAGCCCACTAATCCCAATTCTCACTGAATGGTTCTTGAACGCATCCCATGGGGTCGAGGGGGGGACAGCCTTGTGCTCATTGGTTGCTGTAGCTCCCCCCCTAGACATGGCTCCTCCTTCAGACTTGGTTTGTGTAGCTCCTCCCCCAGATATGGCTCCTCCTCCAGACTGGATAATTTGCGAACCCTGCTGAGCTGGTCGCAGGTGCAGGCTTCGGCGGGACCCTGGCAGCCTCCTGGGCCCTGGGGCTCCCCTGGGTGATGTTCTATGGTGAGATGAAGAGGCCGGGTGGTCTCCCTGATCACACTGTTTATCTAGAGGAGGAATAGATTGGTCTCGTGAATAGGGTTGCAAAATTCTGGGAATATTCAAAGTTGGAAACTTTCAATGGGAATTAACGGGAATTAACGGGACTAAACGGGAATTAACGGGAATAAATGGGAATAAACAGGGAATTTTGGGGTAATTTATACTACTGTATTGACCTTGTCATATACAGACATAAATATAAACCTTTTGTTTTGTCATAAGCACACATGCATGCAAACATTCCTAATACAAATTATAAAAATGACATTTTTGAGGGGGATTTAGGTTTCAGTTTCCTTATCGTCGGACAGCTAATAAGGAAACCAAAACCTAAACCCCCCATTCATCGGTATTAGACACTGAAGCAGGATGTAGACATTGTACTGATTTGTAGCATTCAAAACATTCATTCATTCATTCAAACCTTTATTTATTCTCGAATAGACAGTTGAGGTTACCCTCATTTACAATGTCGCCGAGACTTACAGGCATTTCAATATGCAAAAACAATTAGTAATAAATAAAGAAATCAGTTTACATTGTAAACATATAACATATTCGCAAAAGAACAATTTGCGAATGACTTATGAGGTAGGAAATACATTCAAACATATTTATTAGACCACAAGGACACATACAATGTTTTTTGGGGAGAAAATAGCATAACATTTCTTTTTTCAAAATTTCCAAAATTCCCGAGCTAAACTTCCCGTGGAAAATTTCCAGAAACTTTCTGGAAATTTACCGGAAATTTACCGGAAATTTTCCACCCCTTTGCAACCCTACTCGTGAATAGCATTCTTCCTGATATAAGAACTTCATGAGAAGATGAATAGAAGAACAAAATCGTCCTATCTATGATCTGTGTACTTTTGATGACTTTATTGAATTTAATTTAATTTAATTTAATTGAACACAGAGAGTATTTTCCTTTAGTCACTATCAAAGATCCAAATAAACTAATAATATTTTGTTATTTCATTGATTCATTAAACAATGGCCTACCTCATCCAGGGAAATGCTGCAAACTGGAATAGCGTTGACCTCTAAGACGTGGTCCCCGATATGGACGGAGGACAGGAGGTCAGGGGTGAGGACGGAGGAGTCCAGTCTGGTCGGTCAGAGAGGTGGGAACGACTGGACGTTATTGGAGGTATTTATTTTCATGGTGATCCCCTTTTGGAGGCATTGCAATGTTCCACTCAGCTAGGAGCCCCATTTGAGTGTCATCGTTCAGAAGGTGCAGGTTTACGTGTGTATGGGGTGGGGGGAGGGTTCATAGGTATAATTCTAAATTGCATGTTCAGAGATTTTGACATTCCCAATGAAAAAAAATCTGTAGAGCTGCTACTTTTTTCCAAGTAGGTTTGAGAAACAGTAATAACTTACTTTGTTTATTAATAACTACATGCTAAGTTGCAAATCTAGATATTCTAGAGCATTTTTGCAGCCGAGGCGCTGCCTGCACATTAACAGCGAACTAACAAGACAACATGGTGAGTTATGCACCAGAGACTCCCATTGATGTATTGGGGCTGGTGCATAACTCACCGTGTTGCTTCCTTAGTTCACTGTTAGTTTGCAGGCAACGCCCTACATCCATGGCACTGCCACGGCTGCAAAGTGCTCGGGGCGGAGTCTTTGGAAATGGCACTGCCGTTTTTTAATTTTTTTTAAATTTTTATTTTTCAAATCGAAAAAACTGTCGGCAAAATGCGCTTCCTTCTGTCAACCGACGACGTAGCAAAGTGATGCAAAACGCATCGCTGTTGGCACTCATCGTAAACAAAATCAAACTATACAGATTATACTGGAAAGTGAAACTTCATTATTTAAAAACTCGCACTACCCCAACTGTAGGCTCAATGTGTTAAATCAGTGAACTGCTCTTTTAGGGAGGCAGAGAACTCACTCTGTGAGAAGAGGCACGTGGTCCTGGCTGAGCATGTTGCCCTGGGTCAGTCCTCTCCCGCCCCCCGGGTGCGGTGGAACGGACACCAGCGCCACCATGTGGACGGTGGACTCTAGGCCCTGGGTGAAACACTTGCCACTATGGTAGATAATGAATGAATAATGAATAAACAGGAAGGGACAGGCAGTCAGAGACAGGGAAATACAACAGGGAAACAGGGAACATACACAAACAGTAACATATTTTTTTCTATGTGACCGTTTAAGCAATAATTAAATCAAACCACAAGGACAACACTCAACACAGAGTTTATGTGTAAGGTGATGTCACCATAGTAAGAATGAACCTTTAGCTGCAATAGCCTTTGTTTCACCATGTGTGGGGGGGTCAGTCTCAATATTAATGAATGCACACAGAAGGATTCACTTTCGGGATTTATATCTAAATTACTCTCTCCACAAAAATATTTTTCAATGCACAGAAAAATATTTAGCGTTGTATATAAATGTACAAAAAATATAAACATATAAAACATATAAAAAAATAAGGTTCACAAATGTATTTCTGATGCACACACGTTTATTTTTTGTTTTAAATAACTGTAGTAGAAATCCACAAATATATGTATTTAAAAGTATTTGCATTTAAACAGTTGAAGCAGCATCTACGAACTGCTTGTTGTGTGTGAACTTTGATTCACTCGATTCACAAATGCATTTAAAAAATAAAATCTAACCTAATACATAAACTTAACCATCATAACCTAATACCTAAACTTAACCATCTAACAAGCTAAACTTAGCTATTTATTACAGTAAAGTAGACCTTAACCTAAACGTAATTTGTAACATAAAATCAAGTGGAAAAAACCTAAACATAAAATGAAGACGAGGAAGGACTCGAACTCTGTTTTCCAACACCAAAATGTATGCACTAACCAGTGCGCCACTGAATTTGTAATAAAAAAAAACAGTGTCAAAATTGGCTTTAACTTTCATTTAACCAGTTACATGTTGTGTGTCGTCACATTCTCAATAATTATTCATGAGTCATTTATGTACAAAATCCGAAATACATTTGTGAATCCTTCTCTGGTCATTCATTAATATTGAGACAGATCTGACTCCATGGGGGGGGTGGGGGGGGGTGCTGTCCCTGAGGTTTTAATTTAATTTTGTGTTCCTCATTAAAATACTTAATTGAAAGAAAAGGTCTTTACCAGTAGAGCTTAGAGCGCTCCGCTACCATGTATGTGTCTCCATCTCCAATAAACACTCCACAGCTCATACATGTGAAACACTCAGGGTGAAACTTCTGCTCCCCGACCACCTGGACACACACAAAGGACCCCCATCAGGACGCAAAGTAAAAAATAGCAAAAAAGAGCTTGATATTTGCGCATTAGATTAGATGTTTTAAAAGGACTGCAGACAGTTATGAAATAGCTGTGAAAGGTTAGAGTTATTTTTGGCTTCAGCACTGGACCTTTTGATTAGAAATAGAGTCTAACATAGTTTCAAGCCATACAAGTAGAGTAAAGGTAAAGAAGAATTATTTATAAACTGTCCGGAAGATAGCTGTCCTGCCCTGTTGGTTTGGGTTTGGGCTGATGGTGTGTACGACACGTTGATGGCGTGTGGACTGTAAATCACGTTACCGTGGCGAGTCCTTTGGTGACGACCTCTTTGCAGCCGTGGCACTGCTCCCCGTAACGGGCCCAGTAGTGGCTCTTGCAGAAGCGCTGGCCCTCTCTCTCACAGTACCAATGAGAAAGAACACAGCCACACTCGCTGCACCTGCACAGAGCAAAGAAACAAAGAACTGAATAGGAACTCGACAAGGAAATAAAACTATACGTATAAACTATAAGGCTATACAGTTGTAGTTGGTTGAATGGTGTATATTGTGTCTATATGTATTTATAGTCTCCTTGCTGTGTTGTGTGTGTGTGTGTGTGTGTGTGTTAGTGTTATAATTTGCTAAATAATCAAGATTTTGTATGTGGAGAAAGCCAAAGGTAAATGTCCACAGTAGAATACATTCAAATGAACCTCATTCAATATTAGAGAATTGCTTTAACAATGCTTTCAGCCGTGGGCTCCATGACAGTAAATAATGAAACGGATGACACAGAGGAGGAAAGCTGATGCCGTTCAGAGCTCACAGGATCAGGGGGGACACTTCACTTCAGGTCAACCGCTGCCAGTTTGTTTTATCAATTGAATCCTGTTTAAACAAGCCAGTGTACTGTGACACTGTAACCTGGCTCCTGGCCTAACACGACTCCTCTCTCATTCCTCATCTGTACAGTTTACTGTCTCGATGTTACGTTGAACACACAAAAACTCACGCATCCGCTTTCAAAAGGAACCTGGAGGCCAGTTCGTTTTATTTACATAAAAAATTGTTTATTTGTTGTTATTTTTTCAATTGGTATTACTTGAGTAGAGCAGCAAACACAAAGGTCACTGATGTTGGTCAATCATAGGACCAGACGACACTGACTCAGACAAGACATTTCTCCAGAAGACCAGCCCCTGTTCGGAATACGACGCAGTGTTGCAACAGCACATTACTCGTTTTGTGTCCCATTAGATCTGAACGCAGAAATGTTCAAAAACCTTTAAAAGGCACCCGGCCAAAGCCGGGCTTGTGTTGAATACTAGCCGTGGACTGTCTGAACCTGCTTCCTATCTGTTGAACACCGGTACCAGAGAGGGAGGAGACTTCCTGGATAGAGCATGGCTCCAATGTTTTCCCTGCTTCTTTTCTGGAGATGACAGGAAATGGACATGAAGTTTTGTCGCACATAGTTTACGAAGCCGATAGGCTTGTAGTCTATAAACCAATAACATTGAAGCCAATTGAGTGATCATCACAGATAGTCTTCAAGGACACTATGACGGTGGTCTTTGTAGTTTTATGGACTAGGCTTTAGGAAGTAGTATGTGAACCATGCTGTAGAGGAGATAAGATGAAGAGCCTAACACAATATCCCTTGTGGTTTGTATAGTGTACGTACCTTGGTATCGCCCATGCCCATTGCTCCTGCCTGGTATTCATTGCATAGGCTAACAAGGTTAGCCCTTTCAGTGTCCCATGTTTACACTGGTGGCCTGGCCTCCCACCCTACATGTTAAGGAACATGGTGAACATTTGATTCAAAGGAAGCCTACCTTGAATGAACCATGGCGAATGAATACGAAAATAATATACCATGAAGATATTGAAAACAACTATTCGTACGCTACAAACTCTGTATGAGACAGCTGGACTGTAGCTTTATGTCTGTGCTGCCCTATAGTTTCTGTGCCTCTGGCAGGGAATGTGTGTGACCTATCTATAATTCCACATCTGTGATGCATCTGTGATGCCGGTGAAACATCTGGACACATGTAACGCACTCAGATGAAAATAGCAAGAAAAGCATGAAACAGTCAAATCTATTTAGTCTCACATATTCCCTCCCTCTCTCTCTGATCTTGGTGTGTTTCGCATTTTTTTCTTGTCCTTCCTTCCGAAACGTCTGTTTTCTGAGAAACAATAGAAGCTGATGTTGGAAATGATGTAAGAATCCCCTCAGGTCAATGGTTGAGCTCTGACAATGTGGTCACCTCCCATTAGCCTTTGTCATACACTAGAATGCATTGTAAATGTATTTCACGTAGTACACACTCGATAGATATTTGATATTATCGGTAGATATCTGCGAAATAATGCTGTAATAAATGTAATGACAGAAATGATAACGCCATTGTTAATCTAGAACATTTCACCAACAGTCACACATCAAAGCCGTGAGCAGCAGTTCCTGTTGTGGTATGTGGCTTTTAGTTTCACTCAACAACAAAAAAACGTTCTCTTACCATCCATTCACTCCTCTACGGTATCTCTGGTCCCGTCGTGACATCGCCACCTCTCCTTCCCACCCTTGATCTGATCACTAACAGACCCTCAGCGGTTCCTCCTTGTCCCCTTACAACGGGACCGCGTTGGCCAGACGACATCCAGTCAGTAACAAACAAACTCCCCCAGATCTGTGTGTGTGTGTGTGTGTGATGTCCGTGTCATGCGACTGGTGCGATGAGCAGGCGGTTGTGTTGTGTTTTTTCTTGTTGTTTCGCTCATGCGCTCGCGCCCATTTCCTGTGCAGATGACTTCCCCTCGGCGGTGCACTCGTAGTGCTGTCAAACGCCCAGGCAAGTGTGCACCGCTTAACTGTGATCGCCCTATCACTTCAAGCAGCATGTAGGCTACACCTCTGTCAGATAGAATTACAACCCTCTAGGTCCAGGGGACATAGTGTGTGTGTGTGTGTGTGTGTGTGTGTGTGTGTGTGTGTGTGTGTGTGTGTGTGTGTGTGTGTGTGTGTGTGTGTGTGTGTGCGCACTTGCAAGGATTCATGCACAAGTGGTCATACTTGGTGTGTGTGTGTGTGTGTGTGTGTGTGTGTGTGTGTGTGTGTGTGTGTGTGCACTGACCAAGCACGCGCGCAGTAAGGGATCCA